>PVKA01009911.1:0-66443 GCA_004027165.1 Ctenomys sociabilis
TTTTGTCTTTTTGAGACAGGGTCTCGCTATGCAGTTCAGGCTGGCTTTAAGCTCACTTTGTAGCTCAGGCTGGTCTCGAACTCACAACAATCCTCCTGCCTCAGCCTCCCGAGTGCTGGGATTACAAGCATGCGCCATCACGCCCGGCTTAAAAGTTGCCAGTTTTAACAGTTCTGGAAATCCATGTCCAGAGTCTCCGCTGAGACTCAAAGCAAACTCTTGGTTGTGAACCCCTTTACAGAACAAAAATAAAAATCCTGCTGACACAGTGGCACAGGGAGAACTAAGGAGAAAGGAATCTGTCTACAGTTCAGCAGGGCAGACATGAAACCCTACAGCTCTGTGTCCAGCACCTGGGGCAAGCTGTGGCAGGACCAAGCTCTGCAAGGCTCAGGAAGCCCTGCCTTGCAGCACTACTGAGCAAGGCCCTTGGGCCTCTACTGTGGCCATGCCCCCTGCCTGCAGCATTCCTCCAGTGACCCACGCCCTGGTTTCTCCCGCATCCCGGGGTCTCCTCTGCACTGCCAGCTTCACATTCCCTATTCACTACCGCCAGGGCGCAAGACTTCTGCAACCTGGGTGAAGCCATCCTGACCCCGTAACATTTGTGTTCTGCATACCCATAAAAGTGGCTTCATGTGCCACCACACTCAGTTTTGGTGCTAGCATGGCACAACTAGGGTTCCAAGGCTGGCACACAGTACCAGGGATCAAACCAGAGTTCTTGTGCTTGCCAGGTAGGTGCTTAGACTGCTGAGCTTTATCCCCAGCTCTGGCTCCTCTTTTTTGCAGTACCAGGGATTGAACTCAGGATCTTGCGCTTGCTAAGTGCTTATTCTACTGAGCTAACTCCCTAGCCCTCTGGTTCCTTTTTAATCTATTCTGTAAACCTCTGTTTTTTAACTGGAGAGTTTAATCCATTTACAGTTAAGGTAGCTAACACTTAAGGATTTCTGCCATGTTGTTTTAAATGGTGTATGTCTTTTTCACAGCTCTCCCATTTCTGTTGCCTTTGATGTAATTTTCATTTCTTTTACTGTCTTGAACAGTATTTTTTGTGCTGTTGAGACTCAAATGCTGTTGAGATTCAGTTATGATATAGACCTAAAATAGTTTCAAAAATTTCATGTGTGTGGAAAGTGACTGACTCATGGGGGACACTCTGGGCTGCTCACTGATGCACTCAGAAGTTGGGTGGGGCGAGCTGGGGGTGCATTCCTGTACCTGGCCTCTGTCCCTGGCTGCGTGGGATGAGCAGGGTACTGGCTAGGAGCTACTGATCATGGCCTGGAGTGGGGCCCGGGACCCTTCTTCTTCCAAGTCTGAGGTGCTGGGGCTTCTGCCCAGAGACAGGCTCTCCTCCTGCACATGTTACTGAGTAGTCTGATGTGGACCCACAAGGAACCAGCAGGCGCACAGCCATCTCTTCAGCATGTTCTGCTCCTTCCATGCATCTATAACATGTTGAAAGCCAAGCAAATCAGCAGCGTTTAAAACAAAATACTTGTGTTCTGCCTCGCACTCACCAGCATGGCCTGCCCAGCCAGCACGGCCTTATACTGCTGTTCTGTGAGCCTGTGCCAGGGCAGTGTTGGCTGATCCCTGCCACTGTGTGTCCTGGGAGGCAGCACAGCTCCTGCTGCTGCCAAGATCCTTTCCATCAACACTTTACTGAGGTGCATCCCAGTGTGGCTCTGAGCTTATCCTGGTTTCATTTGTACAGCTTAATGCTTTTCATTAATTTTTCTTTTTCTTTGGTGTGGAGGGGGTGCAGGGACTGGGGATTGAACTCAGAACCTTGTACTTGCCAGGCAGGCACTTATGCTGCTGAGCTATATCCCCAGCCCACTTGTCATTAATTTTGGGTAACTTTTTTTAATGTATTTGGTGCAGGATCTCACTATGCAGCTCAGACTTGTAGTAATCCTGTTTTCAGCCTCCCCAGCACTAGAATTACAGGCGCATGCCACCTTGCCTGGTAATAATTTTTGGGCAACTTCTGACCATGATTTCTTCAAATCCCATCTGCCCCCATCTTCCCAGGCCCCATCAGGACCCTAGGGCTCTGCTCCTTCTCCTGTTCTCTGTCCTCTGGACTTCAGATCTGATGATTGGAAATGAGTTTTCAGTTTGCTGATTCTTTTGCCAATTCAAGCCAACTATTTTACACAACAGAATTTTCATTTGGTCCTTTAACATCACTTATTAGTCTCCATGTGGTGAGACACCATTTTCTGTGCTGTCACTGAATCTGGGCACTTACCCCTGGCCTCTCATATTCTACATGTGAACTAAAACTCTTGGCACTTTATTTTGTTATTCTTGTTTTGGAGATAGTGGTTGAGAATCGCTGCTTTGGGGTTCCTCTGGTCCTCCTCTGGAGCATCACTTCCTGGCTCTGGAGGTAAAGATGGTGCACCGCTCAGCCTCATGGGGAAGCTCGTCACATTGGCTTTCCTAATGGGAGCTCCCTTTCCTCATTGCTGGAGAAGCTTAGGACCTCACTGTTGGCGAGGATGGCTGTGGTACTTACTGTTGGGGGAGCTCTGGTTTTTTTTTTTTTTTTTGTCTTTTTGAGACAGGGTCTCGCTATGCAGTTCAGGCTGGCTTTAAGCTCACTTTGTAGCTCAGGCTGGTCTCGAACTCACAACAATCCTCCTGCCTCAGCCTCCCAAGTGCTGGGATTGCAGGCATGCGCCACCACGCCCGGCTTGGAGCTCTGGTTTTTACCCTGAGTGGTGCTTCCCAGCTCCTGTTCAGATCCCTCAGACTGCTAATGCAGATCCTTCATCTCACTGGCATAGACTTTCTAGCTTCCACCCCTGACCTTTGGGCCTTTCCAGCACAGATCCATGAAGCAAACCTGCATGAGACTTTGTTGTGGGCTCTAGGCCTCCAGTTGGCCTGTGAGAGACATTGATATGAGCTCTAGGTTTTCAGCTGGATTCATGCAGGATATTAGGATCCAAGCCATGAGCTGGATTTTTTAGTGTTCACTGTGTAGATTTCCAACACTTCTCGTATATGATTTGTGGGTGATTCCTTATAATATTATAATATTATAAAATGTGTCCTGTATTACACTGTTCCCCTTGCAAAAACCCCTCAGTCTTGCTGGTGCTGTACAGTTCAGGCTGGTTTGAACTATGTAGCCCAGGTTGGCCTTGAACTCAGAAAGACCCTCCTGTCTCACTCTCCCAAGTGCTGGGACTACAGGTATGCGCCACCACACCTGTACTGTTTGTTTTTGCATTCTCAGGCAGACTCCTGCTAAGTAACCACCTCCTGCCTTAGCCACCTGAGTATCTGGGGTAATAGGCATGCTGTACCATGCCCAGCTTGTCATTTAATTCTTAGGCAGGTATGGTAACAGCCAGCTCCTGGTGAGCTGCACATCTGTGTTACCTCCACATGGTGTATGCTGGGGTGTTTCCTGGCTTGAGGTTGTCACAATTCTGCTTGCTGGATTCTAGTTCAGAACTACACGTAGGAGCACCATATGCAGGGGCCAGCAGGTTGGGTTTGCTTGAGTTTACCCTTCCCCTGGCAGTCAGCAGCTGGTCTAGCACTGAGCTTGGGCTAGATGGCTCTCTTAGTGCCCCACTCTGTGGCCATGGCTTTGCTCTTGGGACAGGTCCCTCTGCACCATTGCCTCAGGGGCAGAGGCATAAGCCTGGAGCACCTCATCTCTTGGCATACAGGGTCTTCTGCCCCCAGGAAGGTTCTATGGGCTTAAGATTTTTTTTTTGCCGAACCAGGGATTGAACTCAGGTGCTGGCGCTTCCCAGGTAAGTGCTTATTCCACTGAGCCATCTCCCCGGCTATGGTATTTAGTGGAGCCTTGCATCAAACTTCCTGCCATCTTGATTCGTCTCCTGACTGATGCCTCACACAGCAAGCTGTGATAGCAGCACTCACTGTTGGCTGTCCCTGGCCTGTGCCATCGAGTAGCCCTTTCCAGAGCTGATTGGCCCAACAGGGCTGCTGTGCCAAGATGGAGACACAGACACAGATGCTGCTGCCGCTGGCGCCACCACCTGCTGTGGGCCCAGGCTCTATGGTTATCTTGTACTCTAAGGAGGCCAAGCCAGCACCCTTCATGACCTGGATGCATGGGGGTTTTCTGGAACTACCCACTCAGCTGTGCTCCCATTTCCTATTAAACTAATGCAACCCACAGTAGCTCCTCAGAGGATTTTACCTGTGGCAGAATCCTTTTGTCTCAACTAGGGCCACCTTGAATTTGTCACTTGCATCCTGGTTCTCTTGTCTTGGGCACTCATTGGCTGTCATTCTAACTTGGTGACTGCACTGAGATGTGACCATTATCTTTCTGAAAACATGGAAAATGTCTCCCTTTCTTTTCAACAATAAGAACAAGGCTGTGCAGATGCAGCACGCAGGAGCCTGAAGCAAATTCACTTCCTAGTGATGGAGCAGCGCAGCTCCACAGAGCTGAGGCCTCCTGCACTCTCTTCACGTGCTGCAGGCGCTGCTGTTACTGACGGTAGTGGCTAGGCTCCGTGTCCTCTTTGCAAGATCAGCGGTTCAGACAAGAACTGTTCTGCCTCACTGGGAGGTGCAGGGGGGAGGCAGGCAGAAGCCCAGGGAGGCTGGGTTGCATCACCCTTGGGTGTAGGCCCTCACCCATTGTCTCCAGCCCTTGCTTGAGGCTCCTAGCTGTCCTGTGCTTGAAGGAGCATGGTTCCTCTGGTGCCATATGGCGATTCAAGTGCATCCCAGCCTGCACAAGTCTGGTCTCCCTGCAGGGTCCTCTGGCTGGGAGGTCACAGCCTGGACCGAAGTCCTGGGACTGGACTCCCAAAGTCCTTGCCATCCCTGCTCTAGCACCCATCCTTTCTTGAAGCACCCTGCCTACTTCAGGTTCTCTCCAACAGTCAGGAGATCCTCCACCCCTTGCCCGTCCTTGCTGGGCCTAGGACCTACTGGATGCTCCCTCAAGGCCAGGTCTCACCCTTCTGCCTGTCCCTGGCCTCAGCGCCTCATTGTGGATGTGATGCTGTTGAGGGGCTGAGCCTCTGACAGTCTGGAGTTCCAGGGCAAGGCCATGTCCTGGATGTTGGGAGCCAGGGGCACTGTTACCTGCCTCATGAGCACTGGTGGAGGACTGTGTGCAGGCCATGCAGATTAGAGGGCTGCAACCTTTGCTATCACGGTCCGAAGCAACTGGGACCAGACTCACATGTTGGAAAAGTCAGGCAATTTTAGAAGTTACAGGGCTTAAAAGTGGCATCTGGTACACAGGGCTGTGATGCAAGGCCCCCGCAGGGTGGCTGAGCCCAGCTGAGCGCCTCAGATCTGCTCTCGGAGGGTGACTATGAAGCCTTGTTCCCCAAGGACAGGAGAGAGAAGCAGTAGGACAACACCACAGTGCGCACATGCAGTTCCTCCCGGGGCCCAGAGACCCTCCTGGCCAAAGTCCTGTACTCCTGGACAGTGGGCGAGTGGCACGGGTCTGGAGGGTGTGTACAGCCCTAGCTCCCGGGGCTTCACAGCACATCACCAAGCTGGGGGCCTTGCTGTCCTCACGTGTCCAAGGAAGCACTAACCCAGCCTTATGGAAGGTGGTCATGGTTTGCAGCTAGAAGGAAAACGATCATTCGTTCGAAAGTTAAAAGCTAGCCGGGCGTGGTGGCGCATGCTTGTAATCCCAGCACTCGGGAGGCTGAGGCAGGAGGATTGTTGCCAGTTCGAGACCAGCCTGAGCTACAAAGTGAGCTTAAAGCCAGCCTGAACTGCATAGCGAGACCCTGTCTCAAAAAGACAAAAAAAAAAAAAAAAAAAAAAAAAAAAAAAAAAAAAAAAAAAAAAAAAAAAAAAAAAAAAAAAGAAAGTTAAAAGCTAAGTTGGTGGGCCAGCCAAATAGCTCAGTGGATTAAAGTGCATGCAAGCAGGAGCAGGGGTGAGGGTTTTGATCCCTGGGCCTGCCCTGCCAGTCCCTGCCTCTGGGGTGTACTGAGACAGCAACTGAGACTGGGTATGGTGGCACAGGCCTGCAATCCCAGCTCTGGGGAGGCTGTAAACAGGTGGATCACTATGAGTCCGAGTAGTGAGACCCGAACACCCTGTAGACCCTTCTCTCAAATACAAAAAAAAAACCTAAGTTGGAAGAAAAGCTTAAACATGTTGGTGCCTCCTGAGAGGGAAGTGCTGCCCACTGAACTGTGCATCCATATACAAAGAGCATTTTAATTAATTTATTTATTTCTTTACACATAACTGAAAGTGATGTTACAGTACATAAGTTATTTACAACTGTGCAGTAATGTGTTGCAAAATAAATTATCTAGAAGGCAGCAAAGTACATTGTGAAGGTATATAAAACTGTACAGCGTCCCGGATACACTCTGTATAGGATTATTGGCTCTGTAGTGTTTCAAGTTACGTTCTCAGAAAGAGAAACAAAATGCCCAAGATTAAAGGAAAAAATATACAAACCACGTAGATTTGACTCCATTAAAAACACTGTCAGGGAGTCCTGGCTGCGTCTCTGCGGCCAGGCAGGTGGCAGCCGGGCCCTCACCACACTAGGGTCCCCGGGGCCCCCCAGGATGGGGCCCAGATGACGTTGTCCTGCCTCTGACCTGGAGATCACTGCTGAGGGCGACGCCTTGGCTCGCATCCTGCAGAGGATCAGAATGACGAGGGGTTAGAAGCCTCTGTCCTATGGCCCCTCATGAGTGCTGTTCTCCAAGGTGGAGCTGCTGTCCCCTCACACCGCGGTCTCCTCCTCCTGCCGGTGGCTCTGTAGCCGGCCTGGGGCTCCCGCAGCAGCTGGTGAAGGGACGGGCTCTGCCCCCCAGCATCCGGCCAGTCTGGAAGGGGAGGCACGGGCGAGGTGCAGTCTCTCGCTCCTCCCACCTGGCGGTGCAGTCCTCCTTCCTTCACCGCAGGGATTCATGGGCAGCACTGGCGACTGAGTGGCCCTCGCCTGTCCTACGGCCTTCCTGTGGGTGTCACGCTGGCAGCAGCACAAAATCATCGTTGACATCAACCATGGGCACGTAGAAGGAGGGCACCTCGTTCACACACAGGGTCTTGTGCCCGGCCGGGTCCAGCTCCTGTGCCTTCAGCTGCCACTCCATCCTCTGCACAGCATTGAGCGCCGCAGCCTCGTGCTGCTGCCGCATCAGGAGACATGTCTGCAGGACACGTGGAGGTGAGGGGTGAGAACAAGGACCAGCCCACCCTGCCGGCCCCTTCTGGGAGGGTTGGGGCATACCACTCACCCACCCTGATGCGGCTGGGCCCTCTGGAGCCCACAGCTGGCTGCTTGTGGACTAGATGGCAGGGGACTGTCAGGTCCAGGGCCACCTGTCACATGGCTGAGCAGGACATCTGGCTCATGACTCTGTAGTGCCATCCTGGCATCTGACTACAATCTGACAATACTCTACAGTGGTCTGTAGTGCCGCTCTGTATTCCCTGGAGAAGTTCCACCATGTTGGTATGCACACAGGCAGGGGATATTCTGGGCACCAGTGCAGATTCACAGGAGCCAGCGAGTAGCCATGCTGAGCACTGAGGCTCAGCTTGGTGCCTGTGCTGAGCCTCTAAGCTCACGAAGGGCAGACTCTGGGCTCCAGCTTCTGGGTGTCCCAGTAAACATCTGTGTACACATCTGTTTTCAGTTACTAAAATGAAACTGCTGGGTTGGATGGCAAAGTCAGTTTGCTGAACAAGGTGCTACTCGCTGACACTTCTTCTATTACGTAGGTGACCACTGGCCACCCTGCCAGCAGCAGCCTTTCAAACAGGACCGGGTAACACGAGCTGGTTTTGAAGATAAATGTCACACTGAACATCTTTTCATTAGCACGTGGCCATTTCCCCATCTCCTTAATGAACACAGACGCCAAAAACCCAGCACAAGATATGGCACACAGAATGCAACAAATCATTAAGAAAATCATACAGCATGACAAGGAGGCATTATCCCAGGGACACAATGGCACAGGATCACTATTCCCAAGTGGAAAGGAGGACAAGGACCACATGATCTCCTCAATAAATGCAGTGTTGGGAGCAGCTGAAACTGGAAATCAGTCCTATGTGTGAGGGCAGGACAAGGCCCCAGTGCCTAAGCAGCCCAGCTGCCTCAGCCTTGAGGAAAACATCCTGCCTGGACAATGTCAGCCATCAATCCCTAGGCAAGCTGTGTTTCTTGATACTAACGTTGTTAGAGTAAAAAGACACCCCTACTGTTGTTTGGGTCCTTTGTCCCTCAGGTAGAGAAGTTTCCACCTGATCCAGCAGCTCCTGTCTCTTGTCTATCGTACTTTCCTCATCCCTGCTGCCATTTCTCCTCAGGGTACACTGAGAGACCAATGAGTCCCTACGATGCAGAAAAAGCCTTTGACACTGTGAAGAAAAATCTGATAGAAGCTATGACAAACCTCCTGCCAATATCGTGTGAAATGTGGAAACGATGAAAGCTTTCCCTCTAAGATTAAGAACAACACAAGGATGTCGAGAACTGCACTATTGTTGCTTGAAACATTAGCCAAGGAATCAGGCAAGAGAAAGGAATGAAAGGGACACACAGAAATTACTTACGAACAAGTTCCATTCTGGGAGAACTTTTTGTAAGTTGCACTTATTTGTAAGCCAACAATATGTCTTATACTATACACCTGTGAAAGTTTGCAATGAAAATACTCAAGTCTGGGACCCACTTCACTCTGAAAAAGATTGAAGATCTCAGAAAATGGAAAGGCACCCCTCATTCTTGGATAGGTAGAACTAATATAGTCAAAATAGTGATGCTTCCACAAGCATGGAAGATAAGATAGACTCAATGCAATCCCAAAGTAACAACTATATTCCATACAGAACTAAAGAAAATAATTCTAAAATTTATATGAAATTAGAAGAGATCCAGAATAACAAAAAGCAGTGGCAATCCTGCGCTTTAAGTTGTATGACAAAACTAAAGCAATAAAAGAGCATGGCACAAAAATAGACATGTGGATTAATGCAGCAGGACAGAGGAGACAGAAACACTATAAACATGTTCAGCCACCACATCTCTGACAAAGGAGTCAGAAACATACTGGAGGAAAAACAGCCTCTTTAACAACAGTGCTGGGCAAACTGGACTTTCACAGGCTGAAGATTAAATCTAGACTCATATTTCAGAATCACTAAACAAAATCAAAATAGATTAAAATTTCAATGTTAAACCAGAAATATTTTTATTTGCTGGAAGATAAAATAGGTAAAACTGTTAAAGCCATAAAAGTGTGAGGAAGACTATAAAAAGAACCCCACTGGTACAAGATAGCACCAAGAATCAACAAATGGGACAACCTACCAAAGAGACCACCTACTGAATGGGAAAAAAATTTAGCCAGCTGTTCCACTGGACTAATATCTAGAATATACAAGGAACTTAAATTTGATACCTTAACCCAATAAAAGACTCAATAAAAATGGGCAACTGAAACGAACAGATCCTTCTCAGAAAAGGAAAAATGGCCAATAAATACAGGAGAAATGTTCAACACCTCCAGCTATTATAGAAACACAAATTAAAATAACACTGTTATTTTAATTATATCCAGAAAGAATGGCATCACCAAGGGGTGGTTACTACAGAGGATCTGCACAGTTGTGTTAGTTGTACAGGACATGAAAGGAGCAACAAACCACCTGTATTAACCAAAGTCTTCCATCTTAACACTCTAAGAATGATTTTCTTCTTTATAAAAAATGCTGCTGAGCCAAGGAGATAGCTCTGCGGTCTAAGTGCTTGCCTGGCAAGTGCAAGGACCTGGGTTCAATCCTTGGTACTGCATGCCATGCCAGCCTGGTGCCAAGCTGGCCCCCAAAACTGGGCCTGGCCCCCAAAACTGGGCATGGTGGCACATGCCTATAATCTCAGTTTTGGGGAGGCTGAGTCAGGAGGATCACAAGTCCAAGTTGCCTAGCAAGACCCAGTACCAAATAAATAAATAAATCCCATGCTGGTGAGGTGACACTGCTGAGGGGAATTAAATTAGCACCACTATGGAAATTAGATGCCTCAAAAAACTACAAGTAAAATTCTAGTCAATCTAGCTATCAGGATACCTTCCCAAAACCATGTATTTACACATAATGGAGCACCACTCTGCCACAAAAGATAAACTCCAGTCATTTGTAGGAAAATGGAGGTGCCCCGAGATGTAACTTTCAATGAAATAAATGAAACACATAAGCTTAAACACTGGTTTTTTCATGTGAGAAACCCGAAGTATAAAACACAAAATAAAAGATAAGGAATAAGAGGGAGACTGACATTTTGCAAAAGAGGAGACCAAAAGATGGAAGGAGGAGGAAAGAAAGAGAGGTAAGGAGGTGAAAAAATATATATATCAATTGTGTCTTATGCACAAACCAGCACCCCATGTGAAGTGTCATCTTAGGTACTGCAAACTCAGCTAATAAATAAAAATCTACAGAGTTGGCTGTTTTATTTCCTTTGTCTTGGACTGCCTCTTATGTTGTTGGGTCCACCCTTTTCTTACTAGCTTCTACATGTTCTTCTCACATAATAAAATGCAGTACACGGCCTTCTACATGCATCAACTCACTATTAACACACAAAGCCTATGGGCCTTGCAGTGAGTGAGGATGTCTTCCCAGGCCTTTCACGTGGGCAGGTGCCTGGTGAGGCCCCAGGAGAGCTTCCCCAGGTGCTCCTCTTGCCCACACCAGCATGGGCAAGTATGCATGCTAAACTGTTTAGGCTGGTGCTATGATGCTTGGGTGGATCTGGACTCTGGAGAACTCCCCTCTCTGAGGGAGGAAGACAGCAGGCACAGCGACTGTGTAAGGGAGAGACAGACTCTGTCCTTGTACCTGGCCAGTCAGTGCTTTCAGGGTCTCAGATCTGCAGGCATCCAGGCACGCAGCCCCAGAAGCTGCAAGTGGAGCGCTGCTTCCTTGCTGTCTTCCCGTCACCCCAGCAGCATGTCCATGAAGAACAGTGCCGTGTACTATGACCTCTGAGGAGGGCCCAGGTCCTGTTCAACCGGCGACAGGCGCTGCACACCAGGGAAGGCACTGCAAAGAGGCAATAGGGACCAGGTGGGGCCCCTGGGTCCTCAAAAGCACACAGTTCTCACCTTCATGCGGTCGTACTTGTCGTCCACGTCCTGTAGCCAGGAGATGAACTGGCGGGCATTGAAGCGATCTCGCACCGACTTGTTCTCATCCCCCTAGGGAAAAAGCCAAGCTCTGAGGAAGACTGAGCCAGGAGGGGACCTGCCCACACACGCTGGCTTCTTGGGGACAATGAAGTGTGACATCCAGGCCGAGGGCATGGATGGCCTCCCCTTCCTCACCCACCCTGGGGTCTGCTTCCCACAGGGAGGGCTGAGCAAAGACCCAGGAGCCTTGTCACCTGGTCTGCAGTCTCCTGTGGGCATCTGTTTCAACTCCTTCCCTTTTCACAAACTGGAAGTAACCGATGTTCTTTGAAAAGGGTGTGTGAGAGACTTGATTGGCTGCCCTGTCCACCTTTATACCTTGGGATGCCCACTTCCTTGTCTAATCTTGTGCTCACTGAACCAGCCTGGTCTGGAGGTGATGCCAGGACATGTGGAAGCTCCAGGAGGATGGCAAGCTCAAGCTGCAACTGGCTGCCAGGGGCTCCAAGGGGGCTACCCTTGGCCTCAGGGCATGGAGTGTCCAGGCCAACCCCTGGGTGCTTACAGAACGCGCTGCAGCCTGAGTCACTTTTCTGACCTTCAAAGGCAACCCAGAAAATTACTAATTCATAGTTTTTTTTTCTTTTGGATGGAAAAAGCAAAACTTCCCGATAGCTAGGCCTTAAAATAACACCTGCTGACAATTGCTTGGCTGTACTGACCTGCTTTTAGGTGCAGAATGGGAGAGGGGAGAGCATCCAGCCCCTCAGGGTAGAGATCTTTAGAGCATGCCCCACACAAGGCCCAGTGCACAGAGGAAATCCAGAGCCACACTATGCAGAGCCATAGACACAGATGTGCCATGAGGTCCAGGAAGAATTCCTGAGGCCAGGTATTGCTGGCACAGGCTAACATGAGGCAGAGCAAGCTATGGGACACTGGATGGACTGTAGTAGCCTCAGAGTAATGGCTTGTGCCTCTCTACCCTGCCACACACCTATCTTGGTTCCCACAGTGGAGACAAATCAGCCCACATAGGCCAGGTGACCCCCAGGCCAATAGCTACAGGCTCTAGGAGCCACCACCTGCTGCCCAGAGCCACCCTGCTGCTCCTCAGGAAGTTTCAACAGAAAGCAGAGGTTCATCTGCTCATGTGAGGAGGAAGAAAAGCAGCTATGCTTCACAGGTTGCACACGGTACACCCCTTGACTCCAGTGCTCCTGCCCTTTCTGTGGCTATGGGCAGACTGATGCCCCTCAGGGATGTAGTGTGCCATGAACAGCAATGCTAAGCTGGCTATAATGGCTCAGGGCAAGGCGTGTGCAGATGTGTGTGGGTGGCCACCTTCTGTTGCACTGTCTAGCAAGTAAGGCCTTTCTGGTTCTTCTTGCAAGGGAGGTCCTGGGTGAAGCGCAAGTGAGTGTCCCCAGGCACAGCCACCCACCTGGCTTTCCAGAGGCATGTTGTAGACCTCAGAGTCCAGCAGCATCGTGCATGCACTAAAGGGGACCGCCTGGTTGGCAATGGTCCGGGCTGCCCGGCAGTGGACCCGCAGAATCTCCTGCTCACAGGACACGATGAGCTTCTCCTGGGGGCAGAGGTGCAGGGTGAGCCTGGGAACCCAGTACTGGGCCCCTCATTCCTGGGCCTTGTCTTACCCGCTCGATGCTATGCTGCAGGCGCAGCTTTCCCCGAACAGCTTCCTGCTGCTTGAAGAGCTCCTTCAAGGGCTCCGCCAGGGAGGGCGGGGGTGCAATCTGCAGGCCAAAAGGAAAGCAGTCATCAGGGATCTAGGGTGCACCAGGAGCCTGCTGAGACACACTTGTTCCCAGGGCCCAAGATGGCAGTGTGACAGTAACAGCAGGGAACAGAGCAGAGTGCCCTTCTGTGGCCTCCTGTCTAGGACAGGAAGCCTGTCTGCTGCTCTAGGAGTGCCAGTGCTATGGCAGGACAGCCCAGTAGGGCTGGGAGGGCAGCAGCCGGCCATGTCCTGCAGAGGCCTAGAGGGTGACAGTGGCACTGCTGGACCCCAGCTATATCAAGTCCCTCTCAGGTGAGCAGGAACACCACAGGGGAGAGAGGCAGCAGAGATGTAAAAAGCTTGCCACTCTGCCCTGAAGGGCCCATGAGCTGACAGCAGGGCTGAATGAGGCAGAGCTCGGGCAGCCTACACCCTGACAGTGGTGCAGAGGCTGGAGGGGCAGCACCACTGATGGCAGGGCTTGATGAGTCAGTGTGCAGAGGAGGGAACGAGCACAGTGGAGCCATCATGGGCATTGCCTTAAAGGGCAAGGGTTCGAGGGAGGGACACATATGGGATCTGAGCATGCTGCAGAGGATGACACAAATGCCTCAGCCCCCACCACACAATGCCCCAATGCATGCACCCTGGGAAAGGAGCATCCCTCAGACCCTGCCTGTAATGGAATTTCAATCCATCCTGCCACCCATAGGCACTGGGAATCCCCTGGAAACTAAACTCTGTGGACTGTGCACTTTGGACACTAAAATCAGATCAAAACAAAAGCTTTGGCAATGTGTTCAGTATGCAAAATTTGCTCATCTAGCCCCTGGTGACAGTGGTGGTCTGTGTGTCCCCAGCACTGTTTTCTGAGGAGACGCAGCATCCCTGGGCAGGGAGGCTTCTGCATGAGGAGCCTGGTGCAGGTGCATCCCACTGTTTACCCAACCTGCAGGAGAGAAAGCATGGGTCCGGTGCCACTGCAGTCCGGGAGGAAGCTACGCAGCTCCTGCACCCTTGGGCCTGCCCAGGAGTGACACTGCCCCGCAGTGGCTGAGGGGCCCGATGCACCTGGCCCTGACCACCTCATCTATGGGCAACACAGGCATACTAGCCTACATGGTAGGGGTAGCAACTATTTCCCCCATTTTAAAATGAAAGCTTTCTAATTTAGATCAGACCACAGAAGTACAGAGTCTTCTAGAATAGAAATCTTTTGAGTGCATTGGTCTGAGTCCAGCTCCTGCGGTCAAGAACATGGGCTGCCGGCTGGGCTCAAGCTGGGTACACTTTTGGGCTCTCCATGGGGCCTGTGGGGAAAGCCCACCCTCTTGTGGGCAGGGTGCTTCAGAGCTGCACTACCTGTTTAGGGAGGTACAGGCCCAGAATGCACCTCAGAAGGGCTGAGGCAGAGCAGATGTTGCAGCAGCGTCCTTGGTGCTGGCACATGGAGCCAGCGGCAGAGGAAAAACAGCCTGTTCTATGAAGAAACTGTGCAGCAACAGGACTGAAGGCGTGCCAAGAGGCCTTGTCACCCCTCGGGCCCAGTCCCATGTGAGAGCTCTCCCTCTGCCAGGGGCAAGGAAGCTCCTTACAGCACAGGGCTCAGCAGGGCCTGCTGCTGTGGATGTGCTGATGGCCAGGAGGGGATGGATACCCACAGAAGGCTCAGGGACTTTGTCTCAGGGACTTTGTACTCCAGAGTCCTTGGCTAGAAACCAGGGTCAGACTGGGTGGAGTAGCAGTCACACTAAAAGTCCGAGGAGAGAGGCAGAACAGAGGACACAACCCACTAAGCCAGACCACTCAGGAATGCAGGGAGACCATACTAGCCAAAGTGGAACTGGAAGGGAGCACAAGCCTGTGGTGGAATCTGAAGGAAAGGGGGTGCTGTGCAGGGCCGTCGGGAGGAGGCAGCCCGGAAAGTGGACTCAAAGGCTGGGTGTGTGGCACCAAGGAATGTGCTGCTTGGTAACCTTGCAAGTGCTGACCCTGACAAATAACAGCAAAGAGTGCCTGACATCTGTTTGTTCTTTCATCCAGATGCCAGGGGACGCACTCACCACGGGGATATGGAGCTTGCTGAGTGGCTTGCCATCTAGAAGGTAGGACCCCGTGTAGGTGACGTACTCAGCATAGCACTGGGGTGCCTGTGGTGTGATATAACAAAGGATCTTGCGCTTCTCTTCAATCTTCTTTCTGATCTGAAGGTACTCAAAGTACGGATTGGACCTGTCACTGTGATAGGGCTCAATGTCATCCAGCTTGATGGCATCCACAATGGCAGCCAGTGTCTGTTGGATGACTTCCCGTGTCTGCTGGGTAGATGTGTGCAGCTGCTGCTGCAACTGCTGACTGGAGCGCTGGAAGCGGCGCTTACGTGGGTGCTGGGCCTGGGTGTCCTCCTCCTCGGGGGCACGGGCCTTGGCACGAGAGGCTGGCGTGGGCGCAGGCTCCTTCTCCACAGGAGGCGTGCCCTGCTTGCTCTGACTGGCCAGCATCTGGGCCCGATTCCTGGTCATACGCTGAGGGACCTCTTCCACCCGGGGGGCTTTGGGGGCTTCGGCTGCGGGTCTGGGCTCTGGCTCTGCAGCTTCTGGCTGCATGCTATCTGGAGGGCCCTCAGTTGGAGGGGCAGCAGAGGTGGCTTCCGAACTATCCTGGGCCTGTGTGGGGGTATCTTGGGTGGAGCCATCAGGGACCCAGTGGGGAGCAGCCGAGGGGTCTTCAGCATCCACCTCATCTGCAGCCTCTGGGGGAAGCTGTTCTGGAGGGGCAGGCACAGGTGCTGAGCTGGAGTTCAGATCCTCAGGGGTCTGCTCATCCACCACTGCTTCTGTTTCCACAGTGGCTTCCAGAACCACATCCAGCTTGGGCTCCTCTGAGGGTTTGAGCTCAGTGGGGAGGCGGGGGGCAGCCTGCTCAGGAAGTGGGGCTGGATGCTCCTCAGCCATAGCCGCAGGGCCATCCCCACTACTGCTGACCCCAAGGGGCACAGAAAGGGCCTCTCCTGGAGGAGCAGGGCTCCCTTCTGCAGGCTCCGTTTCAACTTCTGGGGCATCCTTGGGCTGGAGAGGGAGCTCTGGCAGTGAAAAGGGCCCTAGATCCAGGTCATCCTCAGTGCTGGTGAAGGCATCGTGCCATGGCACGGGCTCCACCTGGCCAAGGGCAGCTAGGCTGTGGCTACTGTCCAGGAAGCTGCTCTCCAGAGCCCCAAGGGCTTCCACCTGGGCCACCGAGGAGACACATGTAGGCTCAGAGGCCTGGCTGAGGGGTGTGTCTGGGAGTGGCTTACAGCTGCTGAAGAAGGACTCTAGCCTGGCAGGGGTTGTGTAAGGCGTGGCTCCTTCGGGGGCAACAGGGATGGTTCCTACCCCATCATCTTTGATGTCCTCCAGGCCTGGCTCAGCAGCTGGCAGAGGGTAGGAGACAGGAGACACGGGGTATGGGGGATCTGCAGTGCTAAAGGGTCCTGGGGTGGAAGTGTGGAGGGACTCAGCAGGGCAGTAATGTCTTGGGGACTCTGGAAACCTCTGAGGGGACTTCAGTAGGAGGTCGGCACCCACAGGCCAGCTGACGGGGTTTTCGGAGGCACCAGTGACCAAGGAAGAAGAAAGGGCCTGCTCGGCAGCCGGGTGTGCCCACTCCACAGGCTCCTCGGTAATGACAGTGCTGAAGGGGCCCTCATCCAAGGGCTCCAGGTAGCTGGGCTCGGGGGGGATGATGGCAGCTGTGGCCTGCTGGTCCTCTGTGGCGTCCAGGGGGAGGCCCAGGTCTGGGGGAAGGGCTCCCTCAGCAGCCTGGGCTAACAGCTCACCTCTTGCAGGAGAGGCTTTTGCTGGTAAACCAGAGAAGATGCCCTCAGGGGAGGGCGTGGTGCTAACTGTGGAGGCAGGGGGGCAGTGCAGTGCATCCACCTTGGGGGAGGGGATGCCGTAGTCTGGGGAGTAGTACCCAGGGGAAAGGCAGGTGAACTTCTCTGTGGGGACAGGTGGGAGTGAAGCTTTGTCCTCTAGCAGGTGTTGCACAGGGGAGTCAAAGCTAGAGGCTGCAGGGACACTCTGCTGCCTGAACAGCTTGTCCCCAACATTGAACTCCTCCTCAGGGGTCCTCCTGATGTCCACAGAGATGGAACGATACAGGTTGGTGGAGACAGGCCTCGTGGGTGTGTGGCCTGGGTTTTCAGAAACCCCGCTGGAGGCCACGGAAAACCTGTCAAAAAACGGTGGTGAGCAGGCGCTAGTGGAAGTGGCAGAGACAGGCATTGAGTGCTGGGAGTCCGCACAGTCAAATACCAGGTCAGGGTAGTCGTCGGCACTGCAAGACGGTGTCCTGGGCGTGTGCATCACCTCCTCATAACTGGGGCATGACACCACTGAGGTAGGGGTAGGCACCCCGGTGGGCCGACTCTGCTCAGGCCGGGGCGAGGCAGGCAAGACCTCCTTGAAGGGCGGCCCTGCCAGCCAGTCTCTGCACTCTGCCCCAGGCCCAGGCTTACTCTCAGTTGTGGGTAGCGTGGGAGTGCAGTCCTTGAGCTTCTTCTCCTTCAAGGGAGGCTCTGGCCCCAGGGGTTTCTTAGGGGGAACGTCCAGGCTCTTTTTGCGCCCATCATCAGTGAGCTTTGTCTTGTCCTTGAGCTTGGGGTCCCCAGACCTGTGCCTCATTTTCTCCATCTGCTTCATGCGCTCCTTGTGACGCTTGTGGCGCTCTTCAATCTCCAAGTCCTTCTGGGACAGCATCCTCTCAAAGCTCGTCATCATCAGGTCACCATCTCCCAAGAGCTTCTCCCGGGGCCGGGTGTCCTTCTTTCCCAGGTCTCTGGCCAGCGGAAGCTTGTCATTCCCATTGCTGATCTTCACTGAGTCAGCCTTTTCTCTCTCTGAATTCTCCCTGAGCTTGTCCTTCAGTTTGGCCTCACTGAGTTTCAGGCTTTCGTCCCTGGACTTCTCCTTGAAGGAGTTGGGAGGGTTGTCCTTGTCTTTGGCTGCAGGCTTTGGCTCGTCCTTATGGTGTTTGAGGAACCCGTCGGTGTGCTTCTCCCGATGTTTCTCCTTCTCATCTCTCCATTTCTCCCTGTGCTTCTCTCTCTTCTTCTTCTCCTTCAGGATGCTGATGGTACTAGATCCGTAAGGCTTCAGTTCCTTCTCTATTTTCTTGGAAGGTTCTCTCTCAGAATCATTTCTCTCTTTCTTGTCAGAGGAAAATATTTCAATTGTCTTATCCAACTCCTCGTCCACATCAGCTTTCATGGTGTAGGTAGCCCCATAGGCCTCTGCATCCAGGAAATCCTTCTCATACTGGCTGGAGTCCTTCCTGGCAGTCCCATCCTTATAGTCCTCGCCCTTCTCCTTCTTCTCAGCCTTCTCCTTCTTGGCTCTCTCACGGTCATGGCTCTTCTTGGAGGATGAGGAGGAGTGCCTGTGCCTCTCCTTCTCCCTCAGCTTCTCTGAAAGGCAGCTCTCTCTGGTCTTGTCATCAGGTGGCTCCGAGAAGGACACCTCCAGCAGGGAGCTCAGGCCGGGTTCCTGGCTGCGGTCTGTGAAGCTGTCAGATGAGACCTCGCTAACCTTGTCATTAGAGTCCTCTCGGTATTCATGCAGCGCCTCTTCCTCTAGCTTTTCCAGCAGGCTCTTCTCCGCCTCAGCACCCCGCAAGCCCTTTCTCTCTTTGGAGTGTTCCTTCTCTGCTTTCTCTTTGTGCTTAGTCTTGGTCTTGTCCTCAGCCGAGTGCTTCTTCTCCAACTTCTCAGGGGGCTTCTGTTTGTTCTTTTTTTCCTGGGCGGAGTCGACTGAAGCCCTGTCTTTCCTGTCCTTGTATCTCTCCACACATTCCTTGTCCTTCCTCTCTCGGTACTTCTCAAAGGTCTTGTCCTTCTTATCCCGGCTGCCTTCAGCAGCTACTCGGTCCTTCTTCTTCTCTTTGGGCTCTTTATCTCTGGGCTTCTCTGCATGCTGCCGGTCAGAGGAGGACTTCCGGTGTCTGTCTGAGAGATGCGGCTCTCTCCCGTCTTCCTTGTCCTGGAGGCTGTCCCCCCTCTGCGTGTCCCCGGCTTCCCCGATCTTGAACCCACTGGGCATGTAGTCATCTTTTTCATCTTCACTTTCATCGGTGAATATGTCTGCAATGTACCAGCTCTTCTCTTTTCCTTTCTTTTCATCTTTTTTTTCAGAGAAGTCTTCAGAGAGAAGTCCAGGGAACAGCTTCTCCTTCTTCTCTCTTGCTTGGTCGAGGGATGCTTTCCTATCTTTGCTATGAGCCTCTTTATGCTTTTCCTTGCCATCTTTCTTTTCTTTGAAACATTTATCAAGTTCTTTGTCTTTCTGACATTTCTCAAGGAGAGACTTCTCACTCTTGTCCCTATCTAGTGACTTGTCTTTGTATTTTTCAGCCCGCATCTTCTCCTTCCTTTCCTTTTCCAAGCTGTCTTTCCTTTCCTTCTCTCGTGCAGCATGGTGCCGTTCCCAGGACTCCAGGCCCTTGGCCAGGTCGCAGTCTGGCTTGTCCCTGAAAGAGCTCTCACAGCCACAGTCCTTCAAGTCCTCTCGATGCACCTCCTCAGGCCGGAGGCGGATGTCCTTGCGCTCCCGGGATCCGTCCAGGCCATCCCTGCGGTCCCGCATGGCCTCAACAGCCTCCCTCCTCCTCTTGTCTTTCTCAGAGAGGTAGGTGGGGATGCCTTTGTGCTTCTCCATCTGGTCCCGTCTCTTCTCGGAGTTCTTGTCCAGATAGTCCCGGTCTTTCTTGCGGAAGAAGGAGTCTCTAAAGTCCCGCTTTTCCCGGGATCTGCTGTCACGTTTCTTCTCTTTACTGTCCTCCTTCACTGTCTCTAAGATGAGCTTGGCCACAGAGTCACTCTTGATGTCCCTATAGTCTGTCACAGGGGAGTCCCAGCTGTCCTCCCCTTTGAAATCAAAGGAGGAGTCGGACAGGTCAGAAAACCACCTCTCCTGCTGATCATCGGAAAGGCTGAACTTGGAGTCCTCGGTCTCCAGAAACTGGGCTTTACTGCAGTACTCGTCAAATGCTGCATCATCCCTGTAGCCCTTCTCTTTCCGTAGCTTCTCCTTCTCCTTGCAGGGCCTGTCCTCTTTCCCGTCACTCTTCTTCTCCAGCTTCGAGGGCCGGTCTTTGGACTTTTTTTTCCTGTCCTCTTTGTACAGCCTCAGCTTTTCCTCTTTGGGGGACTTCTCCTTCACGGCCTTCTCTCTCTCTGCTTTGCCAGAGCGATCTTTGTCTTCCCGGAAAGATCTGCCAATGTCTTTGGCCCTCTTGACTGACTTCTCATCTTTTGAGACCTTGAGCATCTCTTCCTTAAAGATCCACTCCTTGTCTTCTGACCTTAGCTTGCCGAGTTTCTCTTCTTTCTTAAAATGGTCTCGGTCGTGCTTCAGCACTTTCAGCTTATTTTCTGTGGAAATGTCACTGTCTAAAAGGATGGCCTTATCTGACTTCTGCTTGGAGTCCTCATACTCATACGTAAAGCTTTTCAGTTTAATTTCCTGATTCACCGAACATTGTCCCTTCTCTTTGTTTTTATGTTTGTGTTTTGTCTTATGTTTTTTGACAACCTTTCCCTCCTTGTCCAGCTTGGGAACAGCGCCCTCCGTGCTGGGGTGGCAGGGGCCCCTCTTCTCCAGTGGCACACTCGGGAGACTACCTCTCTTGCGGAGCTCCTGCTTCCTGCGGGCAGGTTTCAGAGACTCCACGCTGGAGCCTTCTGAGGGGCAGTCTGACTCACTTGTCAGCCCAGTCCGTGAGGAGTCTGACAGAGAGCTGACCTCGGACCAGGCTGGAGAGGAAATGGCTTTCCAGTTGTCTGTGCGCCAGTGCTTCGTGTGCTGGTCACTGTGGTTGATGCCGTGCTTTGGGGCTGTGGTGCTGCCATGGGAGGAGGTGGAGGAGGCAGACAATGAGCTAAAAAGGGAAGGGTCCTTCAGCACCAGTGGGGACCCCTTGAGGCAGCCTGTGCTCCCCACTGAATCCCCATCATCCTCCTCGCTCTCAGAGGACTCGCTCTCCGACTCAGAGGAACAGAATTTGTCATTTCTCTTTCCGAACCGAACTTCTTTGCTTTTTGTTTCTTTCTTTCGCTTCTTTTTCACCTTGCTTTTTTCTTTTTGCTGCCTGGAGTTGGAAGGCTCCCGTACCTTGCTGCTGGGCAGCATGGAATGCGTGGACAGCCTCAGCTTCTCCCCAGCACTGACAGTGAGGCTGGCATCCTCCTCGTCAGAAGTGTCTGACAGGATACGATGGGCCGCTTTCTTTGGTGCAATCGCATTGTTCTTAGTGTAACTCTTAACTTCCATTTTAGGTATTGAAATGAAACTGTTTGACTTGGTCTCTTTCCTGTAATCCTTCTTTAGCAAGTGCTTGTCGTCCACTGGGGGGACCCTGTCCTGCTCATCATCTTCGTCGAACTCATACTCGTCCTTGACAGGGGTCACAGTCTTCTGTGGCTCTGGATTCTTGGCCTTGAGCTTCAGGCCTTTCTCAAACTCAGAGTCCGTGTTATTGCCATCAACTGAACTAGATGGTGCAAACGATGGGGCATCCTCCTCCTCAGAGCTCTCTGTTGGGGCAAAAAGGAAGAGATCAGAATGCTCCCCAGAAGGAACCTGGGGCTCTGCAGCTGTGGGACCCCAAGGAGTTGGGCAGATAACCCCTGCATCTGGAGAAGTGCTCCTCTTGACCTGGTGCCGTCGGAGGTCAGCCTTTGGTGGACAGAGTTCAGAGTGGCCTAGCAAAGATGGGGTCAAGTCCCTGACAGTGCCAGGCCCCCAATAAGCTATTCTGTGTGGCCATGAGGCTGCCCTGCAGCTGTGGAGAAAACACCCAGCCCGCACCACTTACCAGTAGAACTCTCTTCACTGGATGTGTAGGTGCCTTTGCCCAACAGCAGATTCACCATGGTGGGGGAACTGGCCACTTTCAGCGGGGTCTCACCTTTCCGGTTGCTCTGCTGAGGGTTCCCCCCATACCGTAACAACAGCTTCACCACCTACAAGACATTGAGGACTGTGTCAGGAAGCTGAGGAACACAGGCACTCACCTTCCCCACAGATAGTGGCCCAGTATAGAGCAAGGAGGGTCCAGGCCTACTGCCAGTGCACTCCGCCTGTCCGCACTGTCTCCCCCTCTCCTCATGCAGCCCAGGAGTCTTCTTGGGAAGTGCTGCATCGTGTGGCTCTCGAGAGTACCTGCTCAGATTCTGACAGTTTCGGAAGAGCTTTTATTGGGGGACAGCAGAGCATAGAATAGAGGAAACACAGACCAAGTTTCAAGCTGGTTTATTTACTTTCATTTACATTAGACAGTAAGATGACCTCTCCTGCTTGATTTTATACTACATGAATCTCACACATTCCAACTGACATTTTGCTATGTCTGTTTAGTCACCTATCATCAGTAACCTGTTTCATATGCCTGGGGCAACCTGCTTCCCAGAGGCAAACACTCTCCTCAACTTCAATCCCACTTGAGAGGAGGACTGCTATGGGCACATCACACACCTGATTCCCTCACAGCATTGCACTGTAGCACCAACACACAACTGCGTGTGTCTGAGTATCTGGTGCTGTGACAGTACCCAATGCCAGTCCTCTGAGTCTAGACTAGGACTCCTTGTTGCTGACCGGGACCCACTCCCTCATCTTGTGGCTGGGAGACATGCCTCCTCCTGTGGCAGGACCAAGATTCCTGCTCCCTGCTATGAGGCCACAGCTTCTCAGGCCTCTCGCCCCTCCCTAAGGCCAGCTATGTGCCTCTCGGGCTCCAAGCCCCTTCAAAGAGCAAACAAAACCAAAGCATTCTATCCAGGACTTTCCTGAAATACAGGATAATTCTACCTGATAGGAAAATGGCAGACTAGTGGTCTGCCATTCAGACTCCCCCATGGCAAGCCCTGCCCCTGCTGTGCTGTCAGGATAAGTGAGGGCTGCTGTGAAGCATGCTCTGAATGGACAGTAGGCATCCTCCCCATGCAGACTGCTTGGCCTGTGGCCTCTCAGGCGGACCCTGATGTTGTGCCCCACTCTCTAGCAGTGTAAGAAGGATGGTGCATCCTGGATGTCTCTGCCTCTGACCCAGAGGCCACCCTCCTGCAGGCCTTGTGTGACTGTGCCATGTTGGGTGCTGCCTGGGCCTCCCTTGAGACCAAACAGGGACAGCAATAGGGGCCTGGCACCATGTGCCACTGCTCTTCCTCACCAGACCTACATGGCCAAAGGAGGACGGTGTGATATGTTACAGTGGTGCTGCTTCTTGGTCTGTGGAAGTTGTCCAGGTGGCACTCAGGTGAAAGCTGGGTACATAGGGGACAAGAGGGCCTTCAAGGCAAGAGGCAAATATTCCTCACTAGTAGTCTTTCATGGGAAGGCTACCAGGACACAGAAACATGAAGTGGTGGGATGGTTCTGAAGTGAGAGGGCAAAGCAGACATGAGGTGTGGGGGGATGCCAACCTTGTAGTGGCCATTGTTCGCAGCATCATGTAAGGGCGTATCATCGTCCAGGCCCTTGGTGTTCACCTCCGCACCTGCGGCCAGCAGCTGTTTGGCAACATCGTAGTAGCCCCGGTTACATGCCTCATGCAGCGCCGTCCAGCCTGGAAACAGACACTTAGGACATACATTACTTAATCCTTGAGAACCTCACTCCTGAGGACAAGCTCTATGACAGGGCTGGGAAAGGCACCTCACAAGGAAGGATGTCTCTATTAGTGGCCAAACTGAAGACAAGGCCAGTGCTGCATGAACCTTGTGGTGGCCTGTCTGCATAACCAATACCCACAGATCAATAACTTACACCAACCACCCTCCAAGCACAGGAAGTCCATATCCGCAACCATGCCTCATCCAGCCCATCAACCAATCTGTGCATGTCAGAAAACTTATGCTTGCAATAGGGAAACCCTAGGACCTCACAGGTGCCAGGCAAATGCTTTCCACTGAGCTGCACCCTCAGCCCTTTTTATTTATCTGGAGATGAAAGTCTAACTTGTTCATCCTGGTCTTAAACACACAATCCTCCAGCCTCAGCTTCCCGAGTACCTGGGATTGCAATGTACACTTCTGTGCTCTACCTGAGAACCCCCTTGCTGACCACACAGCTTCTAGATATGCTTGGTACAGGCCTGGGAAGACAAAGGTCAGGGCCAGGCAGCAGAATCCCACATTTAGTACATAGCAGCCCAGCCTGCCTGTAAGAAGCACTGGGGCTTTGGCAAAGCCCTGTTCAGGGTAACACAGGGGTGAGGGTATGTGCAAAGACTGGAGAATGAAGTAGAGTCTTCCTATGCTGATATCCAGAACCAGGCCTTTCTGACAAACAGAAAAGTCTTTTTTTTTTGAAACTGGATTTTGCTAGGTTAGTCACTAAACTGCCCAGGATGGCTGAACTTTGATCTCTGGCCTCAGCCTTCCAGAGTGAGGGGACTAGAGGTGCATACGATGGTGCCTGGCTAGGAAAACAGCTTTCAAATAAAGCAGACAATGAGCAACTCGGACAGCAGTTCTGCACCACTATTCCAGAACACTTACTCTGGAGGGCCCAGGGAACACAGTGGGGCAATGGTGTCATGCCCAGTGCAGCACAGATTCTATCCAGAGTCCCTAAAGCCAAGGCCTGGCCCATAGAGACCCTGGTCTTCGGTTCCCTCCCATATCTGTCTTAACTTTAAAGGTGACATGCCATCTCACTGTGCCCTCCTGGGGCCCCTGTAAAGAGTGTGGTAGGAACCTGTGTCCTCAAGCAGCTACAGGATAGGACACAGGCTGGCTCAGCATAGCACCACCCTCTGCTGGACAAGCACTTCCTCCTAAGCACACACAAGACAAGATCCTGCCAAGAACCTGGGACTGTGACTGATTCATGCAACACAGCTGCGTAAATACTTACAATCCCTCGCTTCTCTTAAAAATAGCAAAAAAGCAAATGATTCCATTTCAAAATACATCCCCAGACACTCCCTCCTCCCTGGCAAAAGCAGTTGATAATGCCACACATGGGGCCCTCAGGGCACACAGACCTGTGGAATGCAGAGCACTCCTGCCAACAACTGCTCTGCATAGAAGTCCACACATAAGCTGCTGTGGATGGCTGGTGCTTACCTGCAAAGTCCTTGACATTGACATCTGCGCCTTCATTGATGAGCTCTTTGATACGTCGGGCGTCCCCTCGGATAGCAGCCCGGTGCAGGCGGGTCTCCCCGCGCTCATTCCTCTTGTTCACTTTATCTTTGGTTTTTGAGGCAGAGTTGGGTGTCCCCTTCTGACACACTGTAGACTGGGAGGGGTGCTTTGGTGTTGTGTCTACTGTGGGCCAAGGAAGGGACAGGCAGGGCATTACTAGAGGTTGGGCTGCCTGTTTTCATGAGGTGGGTGAGGGGATCATGAAAGCCAACCCCCCAACCCCTGAGACCACATCATCTCTAGCTTACCTGGACTGTTGGCAGACTCTTCCGCTGTCATCTGCATAAGGAGAGCCACCTGCTGGCGCTCGGAGAGGGGGTAGCCAGCCCGGATCCCAGACAGCCCCATGCCAAACAGCAGCCCAGATTTTCGGGCCACGGGCTCCTTCTTGATCCTCTTCCGCTCAGGACCCTGCTTCTCTGTGTGGCACGTGAGGGAGAGGGGGAGGGGGGACACTTGACGCAAATCCTCAGGACCCGGGCCGTGCCTAGCAGCACAGAGCCCCTGCATCCACTCCAGAGCTTACAGAGCAATGGGCAGGCTGTGCAAGGGTGGGCAGGTGGGAAGGAGGTGATAGGCAGGCTGCCCTGGGAGGCGTGGTCCAACACTGTGGGGCAGCCAGTCGGTCTGTAACCACGCTTGGGGTGGAAGCCTCCTGAGTGTTGCCAGGCCATACAGTGCTGGGAATGTGAAGGCCTGCTGAACTACACCGACCTTGCTACACGGCTGGCGCTGTGACAGGTGTGTGCGCTTGGTTTCACCTTCCCAGCCCTCCTCCAAATGGTGCAGTGTAAAAATACACACATAACCTGAGGCCAGTTTGTTGGCTCCATGCCTTTCTTTTCCATCTAGAAGCATCCACTGCATGCCCTGGTCCTTGAGACGCATACCACAGCACCCACTGAGCTGGGAGCATCAAAAGGCATTGACACAGAGCACTAAGGATACAGACACAGCTCCGTGTCTCCTGGCGAGCAAGTTGTGGACAGATGCCCATTGGCCTTGTAGATTGCACTGCTTCTGAGAGAACACAGTTCGCATTCCTCCTCCCTGGGCTGCGGGTACATGCTGATGGGTAGTTGTTGCCAAGGAGGCCTTCTGTGGTATCTGCATCCTCTCCACCTCTGTGGAGCAGGACGTGTCCTTAGTCGGCACCTGAGACTAGGGAGGTAGGTGAATGGCCCGTGAGGGTCACATCTGCACCTCTCAGGAGGCTGCTTCCCTTGCCCAGCTTAGGGAGGACGCCTCTGCTCACCACTGTCCAGTCAGGTTCCTACTGGAATTTCCATTTGATGACTAGTAGCTCTTTGTGAAGCTACCTAAGTTTATGAGTTGCTGAGGATGCTAACTTAGGTATTTGGTGGCAAGCACTGAGTGATATCTCCCTGAATTTTTCAAATTGCAGCAAAATACTCCTAAATTCTGTAGGCTGCCACCAACTAGTTTTAGACAAGTCACATAGGTCTGAGAGGAAGAGAATTCCATAACACCTGAGCTCTGCTCCTGGCCAAGTACATGCTCATTCATTGTCCTTGTTCTTTGCGGAAGTACCAGCTGAGCCAACTATGTCCCTCCTAACTATGTGCTGGGCATGCTCCCTTCAGTGGAAATGCCTGGACACCACCACAAAGTAGGCCAGGAGACCTCAGACTGGTCCTCTCGTCTTCCTGAACCTGTCCTTGGGCTCATGCCCAGGACCTAAGGTGCCCTAGTGTGGGACTTAGGTGCTCACAGCAAGAGGGTTCAGTACACTTGGGGCTTAGGGCCCCCTCAACCACTAGGGGAGATGCCTGCCCTGTCACCACCTGAGCAGTGGAAGCGGATGTGTGGGAGAGGACAGGCCGGCTGAGAGCCACCACAGCCATCTAAGATGAAAGAAGTGTAGTGTACCAGCTGCAGAGACATGTGCTAATTCCATTACCACTCAAGGGTTAGCCCTACTTCTGTGCTGTGTGTGGATGGTGGGCTGTCCATCCAGCTGTCAGAGACCCTATGGTACAGATTATTACTACTAAGGAAGATTCCCCCCCACCCCCCAGAACCGGGGATTGAACTCAGGTCCTTGCACTTGCCAGGGAAGCGTTTACTCTACTGAGCCATCTCCCTAGCCCCTGGATTATTATTACTGAAACAGGGTCTTTCTCTGCTGTGCAAGCTCTCTCCAAACTTCTGAACTCAATCAATACTCCTGCCTCAGCCTCCCAAGTAACAAGTGCTATTTTTAAGATATCAAAATGTATCAGGCCCTTCTACTGGATGCCTACTGTCCCAACCAAAACCCAGGCTGAAATTAGACCCTGGCCATCTGCTGCAAGGGTAGTGCTCTCTAGCACCTGTGGCACTTGCTTCCCCAAGTCCACCTCTGATGCTGTACCCCATGGGCCAAAACACTGTCTACTGGGGCCTTGGAGTGAGGGCAGGCAGCACAGAAGGCTTCCCTCTGCCTTAGCCAGGCACATGCCCCATGCTTCATGCTTGTTGAAGAGGGTGGCCCTGAGTGCAGTTGGGTCTCAGTGTGTGTAACCCAGCTGCAGTGTGCTGCATGCATGCCCAGGAAAAGACCCTTGAAGAAGGCTGCCATGCCTGTGGGAGGGAAAGTGGGTGGAGAGTGGCAGGAATTGCTGGCCATGGGTGGGGACAACCAATGAGTTTCTCTGGCAGCTCACTAATTTTCTATCTTCCAAAGGGAAGCAAAGTAAAATTTGTATAAATTCTAAGCAGTACCATCAGTGATAAACAGTGAGTCAAGGGAGTGATCCAGTGTGCACCACATCGAGCCTGAAGTGCACACACAGGTCCCGCCCATGACCAGAATCATGGAAAGAACTGAATTCATGAACCAAGATAAGAACCCAGGGTCTTCACAATGAACTACACTCCCAGCCATTTATTTATTTATTTATTTATTTATTTATTTATTTATTTATTTATTTATTTATTTATTTATTTAAGAGACGGGGTCTTGCCTGGCAAGTTGCCTAGGCTGGGTTCCAACTTGTAATCTTGTAATCCTCTTGCCTGAGGCTCCCAGAATACTGGGATTGCAGGTATGCACCACCAGGCCCAGAGTCTGCAGCACCTTTTCTCTCACATATCCCATGAAGTTTGCCACTAACTACTGGCTGCCAGCCCTGTCCTGTTCTGAGTGACTCCTGTAAGCAAAGCTCATTTCCTGCCAAGGCATCCACTGGAAAGAAGCCCTTGGCAGGATGCAACACTCTGGGCCAGGCAGGGATGGACTCTGGAGTGGAGTGGGTACTTCCTGCATCCAACTACTGCAGGCCCTTTCTCTGTGGTATCCAGGTACTCTTATCTGCAGTGCTGGCCCCCACTCGGCTCCTGGCCTCCCAGCTCAGCAGCACTCACCAGACCTAGGAACCCTCCTCTCCCCACTTCCTGTCTGTCCCATGCTATTGTAAGTAATTTCTTCAGTTGTAACTTCTAATTCACTAATTCCTTTTTATGCTGTATCTAATAAGCTATAGTCAGGCCACTAAATTTTATTTTATTTTTTCGCAGAACCAGGGATTGCATTCAAAAATTTTAAATCTTAGTGATTGCTATTTTCCTTTTCAGATGTTTCATTTACACTCCAAATATGCATGACCTTTCTGATAGCTTATTTTTCACTCCCATTCTTACCTCACTTTTACTGCATTCTGCCCACTTTCATCTGGCACCTAACAGTTCCCGGTGGCATTCCTGAGCTGGCCCTGCAGAGCCTCTTGGAATGTTTTCATCTGTAATCCTGTTCAGATCCCCATACCCAGCGATGCTCTGCACCCAAGGAAGCTATCTCTCTGGCCAGAGGCTATGGGGAACTCAAGGCAGCAAAATCTGAACACAGCCCTACCCTTGAAGGGAGCTAGGGACAGAAGCCTCTCATCTTGCTGCAACCTGCTGAAGAGATGCAGACTTGAACTGGGTACAGTAACTTCTGTGGAAGTGAGTACTTTAGCTCATTTCAAAGCACTGCTTTGATTTAGTATCTCTAAGTTTAGGCTTTTCTAGCAGCAGTGTTTAGGAGCCACAGTTGCCGCACTGCCTGGATAGGAACACCTTCTGTCCCAGAATTTGAAAGCGCCAACTCCCTTGAATTCTGCTGTGGAAAGGAATGTTTTCAAGGCAGTACTTTGAAGTAACAGGAAGCTCCCTGCACATGTCCCAGAGCATTTTCCCTGCTGTTCTGCCAAGTGACAAGGAGAAGCAACAGTGCCACAAAAGGCTCCTTTCTGTTTTACTTGGCCTCAAAAGCAAACCTGCCTGCCACACACCTGGCTGAGCCCTGGTGCTCAAGAGCATTCTGACCTCTGGGCCACAGTGGCTGCACTGCCCACGCCTGTGATAGCAGCACTCACTAACTGTCCTCACAACTTCCTGATTTGTGTTTATTTCTTTTTTTCTTTCATTACCATCACCAAGAGTTTAAAGAAAGCTGGGAGCCTGTACTTGTGTGCTGTGACCGTAGGGGGCTCTCTCTGGTCCCCTCAGCCCTAACAGCAATACCATGAGGGTCATACAAATGCAGCCTGGGCTCTCCATCTCCAGAGAAGGGCGACAGGCCAAGGGCGACAGGCCATGACTCCACACGGTCCCAGTCTCTTGTGAGGTCAAAGCAGCACTTGCACAAAGGCTCAGACACTGTCCCTACCACCATCACTACTTCTCTCTGCACCAAGGCAAGCTAAGAGAGCAGAAAAATAGATTGAAGTCCAGACATGCACCTGGGGCTCAGAGGCCCCAGCACTGCTTTCCTGGGACCTGACTTGCTACACAAGAGATGAGTGGGCAAGACCATTCCCCATCCCGGGTGCAGAGCTGGGACACACGTGCTGCTATGACCATATGCCCTCTCCCCAGGGTGACTGCACACCCTGCTGCACAATTTGAGGACATCCTGAACCAGGGTGGCAATAGGCCCAGACTGGCTGGCAATGTGTCAGGCTCATTACAAGACCAAAGTCTTCTGGAATTTGGGGAAATATGTACTTTTAAGCAGAAAGCCTTCTTTTCCTTGTTCATGTACTCTTTTATCTAGGAATGAGCTCTTCAAATCTGGAAAGTAAAAGTGGCCAAAGAACAGTAGGACTACAGACTTGCCACAGTTCTCAGTTAAATAAAATATTCTGTCTGGAGGTTCTCAGGCCAATCCCAGAACCCACAACACAGGAGGACCCACCCCCTCCCCTGCCCTTGCAGCTGGCTATCCCTCCAAGAGAGTTCCTTCTCTGTTGTGTCTAGATACTCATAGGAAGGGGATGGCTCCCAGTCCCATCCAACATGCGTCCTTACAGGCAGTCTCCCTTGGTGACCTAGGCCCAGCCATGAAGTGTGAGGAGAAGCCTATCTGCATGCCTAGAGGAGAGGGGCCACCCTGAGCGCAGCCAGGCCTAGTCCCACAGACGGCACACTCCAGAGTGGCTGGCCACATGTGCCAGGAAATCATGCTGGGACCCCTTCAGCCCACAAGCTGCATGCGTGTAGGTGCCCTTCCCAGCCAGAGATCTGTCAGGCCTGCAAGACAGCACCTCCCATCTGTACTTGCAGCTAGCATGCCTGAAGCCTCTTCCTGAGCTGCCCACAGTACTGCCCACCTGGTGATCGAGGGAGCAGTCTCCTCATCACCATACATCATCTCCTGCCCCAAGCAAGGTAAGTACTGAGTATCAGGACTTCTTAGGAAGGTTGGAGGGGGTGGGGACTCTGACTGGCCCTATCTCAACAGAGGAAAGTGGCCTCAATCACATGAAATGAGCACCTGACACTGAATGTGTGGTGTCAGCAGGCTGAGGAAACCACAGAGTGACAAGAGGCAGAAGGAAAAAAGGCAATGAAAGTAAATCTTAAATTTTCCCCTTGCTCCCAAGGAATACCTTGGTACTGAGAGAAGAGGCAGCTGCTCGCTCTGCCCACCAACAGATACTCTTGAAAGGTGCCCTGGGATTGTGGGCAGGAGATTTCCGTGAGCCCTAGAGAGGGCAGGAGATGGTTCAACAACTCACACCAATTGTATTTACTTTTCTGAGATAGAGTCTCAATATGTAGTGCAGGCTGGCCTTGAACTCACTTTGTAATCTAGACTGCTCTCAAAATCACGGCCATCCTCCTATCTCAACCTCCCCGGTGCTAGGATTATAGGTGTGCATCCTAACACAAGGCACTTACAGATATTAAAACTTTGGGAGAAATTTGTAACTACATATAGAGAGAGCAGAATAGTATCATTTGAGGCAAATCCAAGACATCATGATTTCATCAGGTTAGACCCTGTCAGCAAAGGACAAGGAAGCCAAGAGGAGGCCAGTCCTGCACGCTAACCTGGATTGGCTATTCTGCTGCCACCCTGGCTGAAGTGTGGCAAGTAGCAGTTGGTCTCCAGGCGGCTGGGCATGTGTCTGCCTGGTTTTCCTCTCTGCCCAAAGCTCAAGCCTGCTGCCCAAGGAGCACAATGGTAGGCATGCTCTATATTCATGGGTGACCTAGACAGCCAAAGCCTGCCCTCTATAGGCATCACATGGACATACAATCTCTGGGGCTGAACTTTGTTGGTCAAGCTGTGACTCAACAGACAGCACGACATTGTTCTTGGCAGTCTGCCCCCAGCCCTGACTAAGCAGTAGGAGGCCACACCTCTGTGAGCCTGGCTGCACACACCAGGGCTGAGAAACAGGAAGCCACTCCTGCAGTAGCTCGGTGGTCTCTGAGAAACTTGTGCCACTTGGCACAGCAGATATACTATTCATCACTTGGAACTCCACCTGGGAGGCTGATTCCTAGTGACGCTTGCACTTCAGGCTAGAGCACTTTGGCAGGGGATACTGGACAACACCTCTTGGCAAAGGGCACTAGAGGGTCAGTATGTTAAGGGGCCCACTGACAGGACCTGGGGGCTGGGCCTCGATCTTGAGACATGGTTTTCCTGGTGTAGCATAGCCACATCTCCCTCAGCCCAGAGAACCAGGAACAATCTGTTTCAGTCCCTCTTACACCAGTAGTAAAAATCCTGAAGATGCCAGCACCTTCCCAGCTCCCAGAACTGTGAGCCAAAATAAACCTCTTTTCTTTATAAATTAAAAACTTTATTGCACAAATCTCCCTGCCTTGCCCACTGTGTGGCTTCTCCCTCCTGACGAGGCAGCTAGATGCCAGCCCAGAGCACCCTGCAGGCCAGATCCATGCCTCTTCCCAGGTCCATCCCGTTTCCGAGTGAGCTCTGCTCTCCGGCGAGGGTGGAATTGGTGCCCAGCTCGGAGCCCGGCACTCCAAGTGCAGAAGAGAAGGCAGCAGGGAGCAGGTAAGTCTGGGAGGAAGGCACTGGCGGAAGATAAAGAGGCACTTTCAGAGGGTCCTGGTTACAAATTCAGCCGTCCAGGAGGAAACTGGAGGTGGAGCACTGACCTAGCACAGCTCAAGCCCCCAGCTTTGGGCCTCAGCTCCCCCATCAATCAATTCAACCTAGGATGAACAGGCACTGCTGAACCCCAAGGTCTAGTTTGATCACATTAACAAAGCAGATATGTATCAGTTATATCAACTCTCCCAAGGATAGTATATTTCAGAGCAAAAACACTAAATTCCTATGTGTTTCTACAACATTAGAGTCTTGTGTAGAGGAGAAAAAAAAAAAAAAAAAAAAAAAACGTTTTCAAATGTCTGTCCATCTCTAAGAAGTGTGTATGTGTGTACACTTAACATTGAGTCAAGAAAGTTGTACTGCTAATTTCTTAGTTCACTGAAAAGAAAGGTTTGTGCTTAGACTGTTGAGACAATTAAATGTTAACATAGTATCCTCTGAGTAAAGATAACATGCAATGTATCAACCACTGTTACTCTATTATTTTGTTTTGAAATTTTATTTTTTTCCTCTTAAAAAAGTCATCCCTGATATTATCAGATTCCTTTCTAGCAAAGGCACACATCAGTTAATTTTTTTTTATTTTATTTTTTTATTTTCTTATTTAAAATTTAAAAAAAAAAGGAAGAAAGAAAAGTTTCCTTTTTTCCCAACATGACAGCAAGTCTGCCTTGTGCTTGCTGGGACCTGCCCACCACATAAAGGAAGCAATGTGAACACACTTGGTCTCTGATACCACAAGGATGCCAGGTTTAGCCTCACAAATGCTCACCAAAGACTGACAGGGCACCTGGGAAGTCCTTTTCCTACCACCACGACAAAACAGGCACTGCAGGGACAATGAACCCCTAGACTTGCAAGACTAGACCTTGTAGAACACAGGTTCAAGTACTGCCTTCCACAAGCTGTGCTTCCACCACAAAGCGCAAGCAGCAGCACGTTCCCTATGAGTTTCTGCAGCAAGATCTGCCAAGAACTCAGCCTCTTAGAGGTCCTTTTCCAGTTTTCATACAACCACTACCAAAGCTACAGCTAACTACGAATGTTCCACCCACCCTGCTATGACAAAATCAGCTGGATACTGAAAATATGAACAAGGATTCGCAGGCCTGTTCTTACCTTGTCTGCAGTGTGCCCACAGCCACCTCAGCCTCTCCATTCTGGGCAGAGATTAGGGAAGGGCAGACGGTGGCTCTTTACTGCTACCCTAACCACTCCTGCCCCTGGAATGCAGGGAAGAACTCTCTCTGCCACCCTTCAGCACATGTGCAGACTTCTGCTCCCAGCACACTGCTGGATCACAAGAGTTGTGTGCACTACCCTTCACCACCTCCCTTACATACATACCAGCTGGCTTCCTGGTAACCCCATCTTGGTCCTGCTCCTAGAAGCACACACAGGCCAGGAGAGGTGGGAGAAGTAGCTCAGTGTCCTGCCCGTCTCCCCTAGGTCCATGCAGTGCTCACTCACCCTCCTAAGCATCCCCCATCCCAGCATCTTTGGCCCCTGCCTTTCTATGCCAGACACACTGCCCTCTTGGAATCTGAGGCTGCAGACAGAGCCCAGGCCTCATGCCGCACAGTGATGCTGTGTGGGGCTGTAAATACCCACAGACCAGCAGGATAGGGCAGCCTTGGGCCTCTACTGGGACAATGGGCACAGCCAGGGTTTCTCACCTGACAGCTCAGGAAGGATCACCCTGGGGATGTGCCTGTGTGTGCGTGCACTCCTATGCTGCACCCTCAGGGCCATCCCACTGGCTGCCCCTTACTTGCAGGGTTCCCCCCATCCACACCTTTGCTCCATATGACCCTGAAGGAGCACTGTGGTGTAGGGCACTGTAGTGAGACCTCCTACAGGCCTCAAGCTGGCCCAATGCAGAAGAGAAGTCAGGGCCCAGAAGCTAGTCTCCACACTGCTGTATGCCCGGGACTGCTCTGGAGAGGGCCCTCAATGAGCTCAGTGGGAACCAGGGCACGGCTGGGGTGAGCCTTGGGCTGGTACCTGTGTCTGAGTCCTTTTGCTCTCCATTGGCCCCCACAGTGAAGGGCAGCTTCCGCTTGGTGGTGCGCTCTCTCACCTCCTTCCCTCCATCACTGCGGTCCAGCTTTGGGGTCTTGGTTAGAGAAACTTTATCTTTATCCTGAAAAAGAAAGCACTACTTTGAGGCACTTTTTCCAGATTAAATCGTAAACCAGCTCCCATTTCATTTCCTGGGGGCCAGGAGATAGCTCAGTAGAATAAGTGTATGCCTGGCAAGCACAGAGTCCTGAGTTCAATCCCCAGTACCTCAATAAACAAATAAATAAATTTTTTAAAAAATAATAATTTTTTTTGTGCCAGAAAAACCACCCTCTCACCAGGTAAATGGCCCCTCCAGGAATACCCAAGCTGATCCACAGCCCTGCAGTGCTGCCACACATGCTGTCCTCCACCTCTTTTTGGAAAAGCCAACTTCCAAGGGAGAGAAATCCACCTTCCCACCCTGATCCCACTGGAAGCCTCTGCAGATCATATGGATACCTGCTGAATGCCTGACACCCGGATGACTCCAGCCACCATGGCCATCAATCTGGCCAGCATCAATGCTCCCCTTCTGCCCTCACCCTGGCCTTGTCCACCTGACTGCAGGTAAGGATCCAAGAGGCCTGATACCAGCCTCGAGGTTTTGCCTGCCTCAGGGGCTCAACCAGAGCAAGATGTGCTCATCATGCAGATATACACTCAGGACAGCGCTCCCTGTGACTTCTGCAATCTCCTGGAATGTGCTACATGGAGAGTAGGGGTGAAGTGGGGGTGTCTGCCTGAGGCTCAGGGTCCCAAGATGCACACAGATAGCATAGAAGGTGGACCATGGAAGGAGAGAGAGGGGGGAGGGGCTGCTAGAGCAAAGATGAGGGCAATGGCACTCTCACCCACACTGAGAAGGGAACCCTGTCCTGCCAAGCAAAGGAGAAGGGGAGCTCGTGGCTACTGTCAGCTCTGGCTGACATGGAAGGGACCATACAGTGAGGTTGGTCTCAATGACACCATGAATCACACGCCACATCTGGCCTTTCCAACCCTACCACAGCCAGATGAATGCCCCAGGGAGACATTAGTACATACCTGTCATCTCACATGGACAAGCACAGGGGCTAGAAACCGCCAGATTGCTTTCTGGAATTTTCTCAATGTGCCCTTGGCAAGAACTAGGCAGCCATCCTTGGGAGCTTCTGGCAGGCACAACCCCTGGCAGACCCCTGAGTAGTCTCAGCAACCCTATCACCATGTATACACCTCCTGTGATCTGCTCTTTCCTCTAGTGATACCAGGCAACCTCTGTATGGCTAAGTGTGACACACTGCTCAAGTGAGTGTGGAGGGCCTTGCCAGACAGGGCCACATGGGTGCACAGCTTACCTCTAACAAGGCTACTCTCCTGCTTCTGCAGACAGAAGACATGCCCCTCTACCCCCAACAGAGAGAACCCTGCTGGAGAGGAAAGGGTGTCCTGATACTGCACATGATACATGCATGGATTTCACCTACCTTTTAAAGAGAATACTACAACTCTTATGAAAATTCTTCCTGGGGACAACAGAAAAAAGAAATACTCCCAATTCATCTAAGGCTACCATGGCCCTAATTCCAGAACTCGGATGAAGGGCATTCCCTAGAAAGACAATTATGAACAGATAGTCCTTATGAACACAACTAGAGAAACCCTGAACAGATGCCTGCAAATCTATTCCAGGTACATAAGGAAGACCATACAAACAATAGAAACACAAAAGGATTCCAAAATGCAAGAAAAAATGGATGTGTTTTATACTTTAAAAACTACAGGAAAAGACAATGATACAATTATCTCAAGAGTTAATGAACAGAATGTAGCAGAGTTCAGCCCTGCTCAGGGATAAGCTGCAGCTCATCCTTAACTTGGAAGGACAGGAGATACCACCCCTGCTGGGAAGGCCTGAGAACCTGGAAACTGGATTCCAGGGAAAGCAGAGGACAAGGCCTGAGGAGAAGGCACCTGCACTTAGAACTATGCAGGAAACAGAAGGAAAAGTAGTATTTTTAAATGAGCAGATGTCTGAAGGGCTCTTTAAAGAACAAAATGCCACCCTTCACACCCAAAACTCATCTACAGCAGCTGGGCACAGGGGAACATGTCTGTCATCCCAGCCTAGTAGCTGGGAGGCTATGATAAGAGGACTTCAAGTTTGAGCCCAGGCTAGGCTACCTAGTATGTATCAAAACACAGATGACTAGATAGGTCATTAAACCTCCAAACTTTTCTCTGGTGGTAGAGGGGTTGCTTCTGACACAGAAAGGTCCTGGTTTGGGAAAGTCCTCAGGATGTGGGGTCCCTAGGTGCCTGCCTCTCAGCAGTGTCTTGGAAGTGAAATATGTGATACAGCTGTGCGTGACTCCAGTTCCTGGTCTAGGAAGGCTCCGGTCAGGGGTGTATACTCTAGCAGGAAGGGCAGCAGTGTGTCTGATCTCTCTACATACCTCCTTACCACTAATGCTGGAGTAACAAGGCACATTACAGTTCCGGTCCTTTCCAAAAGCCCATGCCTTCAGCATCCAACTCAGACTTTATATCAAGCAACACCTGCCAGCCTTGAGACATCCAAAAAGATGGCCACAGTGGCAGCAGCTATGGCACATGGGCCACCATGGTCATCCAAGTGCTGATCCCAGTTTCGAATCATCCCCACCCCACGTGTGACCCCAGTGGAAGCCCTGAGAAAGAAAACTAAGTTGTGATTGTTTGAAAACTGGTCACAACCCACAGAACTTTCATCCTGCAAACTACCTAGTTTCGGTTAGCTCTCATCTACAAATGGCCAACAGCAAAACAATCCAGGCTAACAGAAAGCCCGGCAACACTGGCTCTCAGCCCAGCAGCCCGTGGCCCATGTGAAGAAGCTTGCCATGAGGCCTATTCTTACCACAGCCTATCTTGAGAGCAGGCAAGGGCACACATATATCTTCCAGTTGGGTTCTACAGTTTCAAAATGGTTCTGGTTACTCTGGGTCCTTTGAATTTCACTATCAACTTCTACCAAAAAACCTGCTGAGACCCTAGCTGCATTTACTAAATCTATCCCCCAGCTTGAGAAGGAACAGCTTCCTGAGCAAGGAACAAAGTATGACTCTACACTTATTTAGATCTCCTAGTTTCTCTTAGCCACTTTAAGAAAAAAAAGAAAAAGAAAATTCATTTATTTATTTAGAACAGGGTCTCACTACACAATTCAGATTTAGTGACCCTCCTATCTCAACCTCCCCAGCACTGGGATTACAGGCCTGTGGCCACACCAAGTTTTGGGGCCAGCACAGCACACCGCGAGTTCTAGGGCCAGCATGGCATGTGGTACCAGGGATTGAATCTGGGTCTTTGCCAGACAGGCGCTTAGACCGCTGAACCATCTCCCTGGCCTCTCAGCCGCTCTTGCAGGTCTCAGAGTCCAGGTCTTGCAACACATCTCTCATCAGCATTATTCTAAGATAATCCACATTACTGATATGAATGTGTCATGAAGTCCCAGTCCCCAACTGTTCACTTACTGTTTAGAAACATGATTTGCATACTGGCTTTGTACCTTGACTTCTTGCTAAAGTAAGTCTCATAGCTTTTGTGTAGAGCTTTTAAGGCTTCTCCCCATAGATTACTGTGAATAGTCTTCCTTCTATACCAACCTGTGTGTCTTTTGCTTCTTCCACACACTGCTGCACTGGCTAGAGCCAGTGGTGGCGTGCTGACAACAGCAGTGTGAGAAGGTATGTAGCCTTGTGCTCCTACAGCTACAGGATGCACAGGCACTGGGCATCGGGCCCAGAGAACCAAGCCCTACCCTCACCTCCCTGAATGGTTCTGTAATCAGAATGCTCAGAAGCTCTTGTCATATATAGACCTCATCAAAATGTGCACAAGGGGGCTGGGGAGATAGCTCAGTGGAATAAGCACTTGCCTGGAAAGTGCAAGACCCTGAGTTCGATCCTTGGTACCACCACCACCAACCTCCCCCGAAAAGAAGACATTGGAGAAAAGGGAAAAAAAGGAGAGGGCCGGCCAGATAGCTCAGCAGACTAAAGTGCCTGCTTAGGCAGAGCACAGTGGCCAGGGTTTGATCCCTGGCATGTCATGCCCACCCACCCCCCCAGGGCATGCTGAGATGGTGATTGAGACTGGGAATTGTGATATGTGCCTGTAACCCAGCACTTGGGAGGCTGAAAACTGGAGAATCACTACGAGTTGGATCTATGTAGTGAGACCCTGTCCAAAATTAAGAAGAAAAAAAAGGATGTGCACCACACAGTGAACCTGGCACAACCAGTTTTTTTGTTTGTTTGTTTTTTGTTTTGTTTTTCAGAATCAGGGACTGAACTCAGGCCCTTGTGCTTGTTAGGGAAGTGCTTATTCTACTGAGCTATCTCCCCTGGCCCTGAACACAGCCAGTTCTACAGATGGGTTTTGACCCAGAAGGTGCTACCAATGGCTTCCAGCCAAGTGTGAGTCTGAGACTGCTGCATAGCAGCCTAGGATTCTGCACAGTTCCACAACACAGCTGAAGGGACCACAGGATATTGACAGCTCTCAAGCTAGAGTACTCACTGCCCTCAAAGGGGTTCAACAAACTGCAGAGCAGTGTCTGCCCTCAGGGTTCCCTGCAATCTGCTCTCAACACTCTGATCTCTGTGGTGCTGGGAATGAAACCCAGGACCTCACACATACTATGCAAGTGTTCTACCTTTGAGCTACCCACTCCCCCAACCCCTAGAAAGTTTTGGGAACATTGAGATCTCCTTTGAGCCACATGTGCTGAGCACAGTGACCAAAGATGGTGGCGTGCCATGCAGGGAGCCCTAGACTGTGGGTCAGGGACTTCTCTCTGTGCAGTGCGCTGGCTTCTCTAGACCAGAGCAACTGCCACAGTATGGGGGTTTCCTGAATTCTAGGAGGCTCCTCCCAGCTCAGACACTCCAGGGAGCTCTTCCTCAGCATGAAGCACATCCTTCTCCCGCTGTGCTGCTGCAGGACCATGTGGCTTAGCCCTGTCACCCACAAATGGCCTTTGATAATATGCAACTATATCTGAGACAGTCTATGGAGAGAATGAACAGAACCCAGTCTAGGATCCATCACATCAAGTCCTCCTTCAGGGACCCATATGTTACCATCCCCGAGGAATTGACACAAGCACAGTGCTGCCAGCACTATTCCTTCTCAGGCCTCCACCATGCACCTCCAGGAGAGCTCCACTAGCATCAAGTGCACCAAGGGACAGGACAGACATCTTCAGATTACATTTGTCTGTCTCCAGGGGGAAGGTGGTCTGGCTTTATATCAAGTAGTTAGAAACCAACAATAAAAGTAGGCAGCGCATAGCTACTTTACTGAGGAAGACTCCAAAGTCTGCTCCACATCTTTCAAAGACCCAAGTGTAGACATAGCAGGTACTGCAGGCACAGTACTGGCCTAGTCCTAGTGTTCTCCTCAGGTGAAAGAAAACCAAAGCCAGTCTAGGCCACAGCAGCTGCTAAAGAGGAACCCTACAAGATGGATGTGGCCTGCAGCTCAGAAGTTTTTGTCTCCCGTCCTTCTGTAGCTTGGCCTTTACCTACATGGCCCCTGCCTGAGGCACTGTCACCTCCTACACCTGGATCTCTGCATCCAGTGAGACCCCCTCAACATGGCCTCCTCCACACTGCTGGGACCTGAACTGAGAGAGCAGTTATTCTCCCCACTGCCCAGTCACCTCAGTCAGACCTACAATGTCAATGTGGCAACTACTGTGGTGCACACAATTGGCAACTCAGAAGGCTGAGGTAGGAGGATTACAATTTCAAGGCTAGCCTGGGTACTTAGACTCTCAAAATTGTATGTGTTTACATATGTGTGCTAGGAGTGTAGCTCGGTGGAAGCACACATTCCTGCATTTGGTCACTCATACCACCAAAGACAAAAATCAAAGAATAAAACCCTTGTGATACAGATACCTCCCTGTAAGGACTGCCATACCAACTCTGACAGAGGCCAGCAAAGGCCCTGCTTTCTGATGTCTTACAGAAGGATGTTTTGAGGTTCCAGGGCTCCTACCTGTGTTAACCATGTGGACATGAGATTCTGTGGGCCAAAACCAGGCAACATGGCTCACATCTCACAGGGCCCAGCCCATCTCTGGAAGTAAACTCTGTACCATATCTTTCTCTTTGAGGAGCAGCTCCAGCACTCTCTGGGAGTTTTTACCAGATAAAAGCAGCAGTTACCCAAGATAGAGACCAGAAAACCCTGAAGCTCAAGGTCAGTGATGAGAGCTACAAAAACAGGAAGAAAGCCTTCAGCTGCCATAGAGCTGAGCAGCCCCACACATGCTGCTCCCTACCCTTCAGCACTACGAATCCTAGGACACAGCCCAAGGAGGTAAAGGAGGCACTGGCCCTGGCAGGAGATGGTGGTGCTCCAAAACCAGTTTCTTCTGCTCAACTCCACTGCAGGCCATGGAAGCAGGAAAGCTGGTTCACATGAGCAATTCAGGCCCTGAGCTGTGTGTACTTTGGGGCCAGTCTAAAAAAGTCCTCCAAGCAGAGCAGACAGAGAACCTTCTCCTGCCCATCAACTCCAAAAGACACACCTGAACAGGCTTACCAACTACTTAGTGTAAAACGATCCCAAGCTTTGGGCTCTCAGCTACTACAACTGACAGTAAGAACAATTTTACCTCCCCTGCCACTGCCCAGGTTCCACCTGCCCCAGGGTTGGCACACACTTCCCCTCAACAGCTCCATCCTCTCAGCATCTTGGCTACTCTCCACCCCACCCACCCGCAGGCCCACCAAGCCATCTGGGAGTCCAAGGAGCTGCAGGTATGTTACAGCTTCTACCACTGCCTGCCCAGCAGCCCACAGTACTGGCCCCAAACAAGCCTATTCTAGTGCTTCAGCACTCACTGCTCCTGTGCAGGGCACAAGGCACTCCAGACAGGTAAGAAGGGAAGACAGTAGACATGCTGCCCAAACACCTGAGGGTCTCCAGGCTCCTCTAGTTTTCCTGTCCATATAGCACTAAGCACACCTATGTTCACACACTGCTTCACATTTACCAAAACAAAGAGAATATATGACTTCGCTCATCACTTTTCGTATGTGCAATTCTTGCTGACCTCATTATACTCTAACACCCAAGTATTACCAGAGAAAATGAGGGGCAGCAGGGCAGGGCAGGCGCTAAGGCAGAGGTAAGGGACAGCAGCCTGGGGACCCTCTTTTACAGCCCAAGTACCAAGAGAGAGAGAAGAGGAAGCAGCTCAAACCAGCTGGCAACTGCAGAAGACAGGTGACACAGTCTACCAGGGTGAGTGTGGATGGCTTAGCAAACAGGCAGTCAGGGAGGAGCACCAAAGACAAATTAGGATCAGTGACAGTGACCCGCTTCTGTGGGCTTGTGGGATGCCCTGTTCCAGCACACAGAGCAGGAACCCGAAACTCAGCACAGCTAGGGCTTAATGATGGCTACGAAATACAGAGCAAAGCCTGAACCTCAGCCCGAGCCCATCTGCTCAGTCTAGTTCACACTCAGGGCACACTCAGAGTATACCCTACAATGTAGGAGAGGAAATGTGTATACCTCAGAATTGTCATTCCCCAACATTTAGCACTGCAGAACAGGAAATACACACCCTAAAACTGTGTCATACTCTCAGCCTGCAGGATAGAAGTGTACACCCTAGAAATGGCACCCTCCCCTACTCCTGACAGAAGTGTACATCCCATAATCATGTGGTAGAGCACCCCTCCCTCCATATTCCCTGGCACTGCAGGATAGGTATAAAACCCGGTGTTAAGAGCACGTGATAGGGCTGGCAAGATAGCTCAGCGGTCTAAAGCGCCTGCTTTGGCAAGCTTAGGCAAGCTCTCAGGAACCACGGTTCGATCCTCAGCACCACATGCCATGCCAGCCCCTCCCCCAGGGCGGGCTGAGCTGACCCCGCCCCCCCGGAAGAAAAGAGTCTGTGATGTGTAGTGAGACACTGTAATAAATAAATAAAATAAAAAAGAGCACGTGATAAAAGCTGGGCTTAGTGCTATACACCTGTGATTCCAGCACTCTGGGAGACTGAAGCAGGAGGATTATGAGTACCACAACTTATACCTTTTTTCAAAAATCAGTCAATCTGAATGGATGTGTAGCATATTACAAAGGTGCTATGTTTAATCCCTAGTACTTAAAAAATAAGCACACAGAAAAAAAAATTATAATTTAGATTTACATTATTTTCCTAAGTCAAGATCAGTTCAGAGGGCAAATTCTATGCCCAAACATACAACCGGAAGAAGGGCCTCAGCACTCATGGTTGCTCAAACGCCCACCCAACACCTGCAGGACAGGCTTTCCTGAGCACTGTGAGCTGGCACGCAGGCGTAGCACCTCCAGTCCTGCTGGGTACACGCAGGCTGGGGTAGACAGGAGCCAAGAGTTACCTTTTTCCCGGTTTGTTTCTCCACCATGTCGTTGCTGAGAGGAAAGTCTTCTTGCTGTGGTGTTTTAGAACACCCACTCTTGGGCATCGTTCTGTTCCCTCACCTGATCTTCATTTACACCGCCATCGCCTCATCGTCAACCGTCTGCTTCAGAAGAGAAGAGACAGGATCAGACACCATGGACTTCAAAGATGGCTCAACACCTGGCCACCCTCCCATGTACCCTCGTGGACTGACCACTGACCACACAGCCACTCAGCACAGGGCCAACAGCAGCTGTTCCACACAAGGGGACCCAGACCCTAGGAAATACCCCAGAAGCTACATGCAGGAGCAAGGTGGGCAGAAAATGGGCCTGCAAGGTACTGGCCATTCTGGGTGGTAAATGCTGGGGCCTCATAGCCTGGGCTCTTTTAGTTCAGGCCCTGACCCAGACAGGGGGCTGAGCAGGTCCAGAGATTCTATCCTGCCCAGTGCTGTCAAGAGACAGACCAAGGCCCTCTCCTTTCCCATATCCAAGGTCACAACACCCAGAACCAGGCCCATTCTTTGTCTGGCAGATCTCCTCTAGGTCAGCTAGACCCAGCCTTGACCCTCCCACCCCAAGCAGAAGGCTGGATGGAGGAGAATTCAGGCATAGGGGTTTAATCCCACACTTCTGGCTATAGGCACACATGTGCGACAGCTTTGAGAGAGTCATGAACTGGCTCCTTCACCTGGGCCTGAGGCTCCAGTCAGTTTCCCAAGAAATTTAGGGCATGTGCTGTACTAAGCAGGTACGTCACTTTCTGTACTTCAGGACATTTTAGCATCTTAACTGGCTTAGTGGCCAGGGACCAATTCCCAGAGACAGCAAGGGCTACAAGCCACCAGAGGTCCCTTGCTATAGTACAAAGCCTACAAGGAGCTTGCAGAGTATCCGGTCCTAAACAATCTACTCTACTACAGCTTTTCTTGTTCCTATCCTGCCTCCTGGCCACCAATAGATACCTTGCTCCTATCTCCTCTGTGGACACACCCCTCTGGTCTCTCACAGGTGGCTGTGCCTTGTCTTTTCAGTCACATAGGAGGGATGAGAGAGGGTCCCCGTCAATGTGCTCTATGCCATCAGTTAGAAACCAGTTTGTGCTGACCACACCTGTGGCTTCCCCTTCTGTGGAATGTGCCTCGGTACCATGCTGAGGTATGCTGGATAGTGACCAACCTGCTGGGTCTACAACATCTGCTGTAGAGCAGCCATGCTCCCTGGCTCTTCCTACGTCTCATCTCTTCTTAGTTCTCATCAACATCACACTAGCAGTTTCTGAGTTCATACTTCTATATAACATCTTAAGATCCTGCCTTGTTCTTCCCTAATAAATGATAAAAGCTCAAAAACCATTTGATTTTTCACCAACCTAAGAACACATCTAGAGACCTGGCCTCCACTGTAATCCAGAACTACAGGTTGCCTCCATCTATGTGGTTATGTGGCTAAGGCCTGAGATGATGATTTCTCCACATAGAACTGTGATGTAAATTCTACATTCTTCAATTTCCACTGTAAAATTGGAAGCACAGCTTGCTGAAACTGTATTTCAAGCACCTGACATAGGCACAGCTACTACAACTTGTGGCTATGTGCACATTCACCAGCAATATGCAAGTAGTATACAAGTAGAACTTTTATTTTTATATTTTGTGGTACTGGGAATTGAACTCAGGACCCTGCACTTGTGAAGCAAATGCTTATTCTACTGAGCTGTCTTATCTCCCCAACCTGAGCTATCTCCCTGGCCCAAGTAGAACTTTAAGGACCATCCAGAAGTTGATTTTTAAGAAGTCTTGCCTGCCTACCCTCAACAGGGCAAAACTAAGCACCGATGTCATAGGACTGCCCTACTGCAGTGAGTCTGCAGACAGATACTGCAACCTGGCAGGGCCGTTCTCCCTCCAGTCCTTTACTGTTTTGCTTGGTGTAGCTGGCACAGTGCTGCCTGGTGATCTCTAGGTGAGGAGCAAGGTGCTGTCTAAAGCTACAAAGGGGGCTCATGGGACAAACACGCATGCCACACCTCACTCTTGGGCACCCAGCCCAGGATCTGTGACAGTTCTATTTCTGCTGTTAAGTGCCTCTGGTGGCAGCACTCTGAGACTAGGACCCTCTTCTGCACCATGGATGCTCCCAGAACTCTACACTGCCCAACACTTCTCCTTCTACCACTCCCCAGCGCAATTCTTACAGTGCTGAGAATAAACCTAAGGTTCCTACAATTAAGGATTTGTGACAAATTCTTCAAACCAACCTGCTTGTACATCTGAGAAGAAAGCCTGGGTGATGCTATATGCAAGAGATAAAATGGCCAATGACATTCACATGCACCATGAGGCAAGGATGCCCACTAGCTAGCCAGGGCACTTTATACAACTAAGCTGTGGTGAGAGAAAGGAGCAGAGCCACCCTAACAGGAGGAAAACCAATATATGAACAAATATATTAAGGCCAGGAGAGAACACAGAGATACTCAGACTTTTCAAACACCCAATGGTCATGCTCAGAGGTTCATGAAGGTATAGACAAGACAGGAAGAGGGGCTAGAAAAGAGCAGGTCCCAGAGAGAACTCCTGGTTCTAGTAGATCCAGAGAACTTCAATGAGAAAATAGAAAGTTTGGAAGCTGGCAACTGAGAAAAAAAAAGTGCTACAGCCAACCTCCAGAAAGTTCACCATCAAACAGAGGCAAAGACTGGTGAGAGAACTAAATCTCACAGGATAGCCTTCCTCAAGCAGCCCCTCCAGGGGCCAGATGCCCAAATAGGCCAACACTTTGTGTGCCCTTGGCCCACATGCTGGGGAGGGTAGCAGCAGCTAGGTCCTCCTGAGAAAGAGACACAGAGAGATCAGATCACCAGAAGTACTCATCACCAGGAGTGTTCAGTGACAACACAGCCAATTAGGTACAAGTACTATCAGACTGAAATTATCTATCTGGCCACCAGCACAGGAGCAAATTAAGGTGGCTTTAAACATACAGAAGCCAGTGTGACCCTTCCTGCCCATGCCTTTCCTAAGGAAATCAAGACAAGACCACAATGGCACTGGCAGATCCTACCAATTTCCTAATGTGTGAGGCCCAAGGGATAAGATAGGTTTATAATGTAATGCTCAAGGGAATTTAAAATATCAGAAGAATGCTGTATTTTGTGATATTTAAAACTTATATGGACGGCCTGTCAGATTAAAGTACTTGCTTAGGCAGATGCAGTGACTGGGGGTTCGATACCCAGCATGCTGTACCAGCCCTGGCCCTGGGGCACACTGAGACTGGGCATGGTGGCGGGTGCCTATAATCCCAGTGCTTGAGAGGCTGAAAACAGGAGGATCACTACAAGTCCAATCTATGTAGTGAGGCCCTGCAGATCCTGTACATTAAAAAAAAGAAAAAAAAAATACTAATACTAATTGTATGGAATTAGCATCCCCATGTCCATAAATAAGCTTTCCAGAGATGTAGTCCACCCAACTGTGGTCCTTGCTGTGAAGACACTTGGGATGGAATCCAAGGCCTAAAGCACGCCACGCATACCCTTCCCAGACCCTCCCAGCCCACCTGGACTTTTGTGGCCTGTCTTCCCTGCAAGGGCTAAGGAGTATCCTGCATGTCCTCTGGGGCCCTGGTGCAGGGGTTCTTGCAGGTCTGGGAGGTCAAGGTATTTTTATGATAGTACTAAGACGCCATATTCTCTTCCCACAGTGTTGATAGAGTGCTGGCAAATGACAGGGAACAGAGATGTGGTCTTCTCAGTCATGCCCAATCACAGTCATGTGACTGTAGTAGAACCTGCATCACTCACAGCCATACTTAATAATAATGTAGGATAATACAGATAATGTAAATCTTATAAAATTGCAAACCTTGAGTCTTTGTCCTTCCAGTATTCTGTGACAAACAGAAATGTGCATGGAAGTGTTTCGGTTGGTGTCACAGTACACCAAGTTGTGAAGAAAACCATCTGTGAAAGTGGGTTGCTATTTAAGCTCACTGGGTTTTCATGGCACACAAGTTTTAATAAAAGACCATCTCAGCAGCAGATCGATCACTACTAAGAATCAAGAGCCTTGGTAGTCCCAGCTATTTCTTAATGTCCAGGGGGACTATTTCCTTATGTAAAATGACAAGGTATTACATTAACCTACGCACATCAGCCTGTGCCAAGACCTAGGGCAACCTCAACTATGTGAGTGGTTGTTAAACTGCATCATTGGGCAGTGGAGTCTGCAGCCATAGAACTGGTAGACACAGAGGGCCAACTGAATGCTCTCAAAGTGAATAAAGTGAGCCTACCACTTTAGCAAAACTGACAGCAGTTACTGCCAATAAAGAGTCTGTCTGAGCTTGCAAAGTGAAGGGAGCCCTAACTTTAGAAAATGTGCAGTCACACTGCTGAGGCTGATGCTCTGCACTACTCAACAGCAGCTTACCCTGATAAGGAGCGATGACATCTAAGATGCTCTGTTAAAAATGTTTGTTCACTGAAACATCCACCTCACTCAAATGAACCAATGCTGCCACAGTAACTGGTGCAGGATAAAACCCATGGGCACGAAGAGAACACAGGCCAAAGTGCCAGAACACACTTCAGCTTGCCACAGACTGCCTGAGCAAAGGAGGTCAACCAGCCTGCTCCATGTGCTAAGCAGTGCCCATGCCCTTGCCAGACAGTGGGGGTGCAGAGTAGATGCATGCCTCACCTGTTGCCACCAGATATGAGAGTGCCACACACATGTAAGCAATGCTCTTGTCCAGATTCTTATTGGTTTCCTTTGTAAAATGGTTATTTTTCAATAGAGATCCTTTATATTAATGAATTATTTTATTATTTTCAAATGAAGCACTTATGAACCTTTGCAGCTATATTTTCACATAATAATTTAATAGAAGTATCCAACTCGGGGCCTGGGAGATGGTTCAGTGGAATAATTGCTTCTCTGGCAAGCCAAAGGCCTGAGTTCAATCCCCTTAATTCTGCTGGAAGAGACGAGAAAGAAGAGGAGAGGGGAGGGGAAAAAGGGGAAGGGAGGGGAGGGGAGGGGAAGGGAAGAGAGGGGAAGGAAGGGGAAGGGAGAAGAGAAGAGAAGGAGAAAGGGGAGAAGGAGAAAGGAAAGAAAGAGAAAGGAGCCGGGCGTGGTGGCGCATGCTTGTAATCCCAGCACTCGGGAGGCTGAGGCAGGAGGATTGTTGTGAGTTCGAGACCAGCCTGAGCTACAAAGTGAGCTCAAGGCCAACCTGAACTGCATAGTGAGACCCTGTCTCAAAAAGACAAAAAGAAAGAAAAAAGAAAAGAAAGAGAAAGGAAAGAAAGAAAAAGGAAAGAAAGAGAAAAAAGAAATATCCACCTCAAAAAACAAACCAAAAAGCTCCATGGAATTACAGCTGCAGTGCTCAAGCCTTCTTCCCAGACACAGGGAAGGAAGCCAAGCCACAGAGAAGTCTCACTGCCGGAAATGCCAGCAGAAGACTAAGACGGGAAAGCAGTTGCCATCTAGGAAAAACAAACACGCAGAGCTCAAAGAAAAAACATCAATTACATAAATATTAATCAGAAAGTTAAAATCTGTCATAAAGTAGAAATAACAACTATGAAACCAACATGAACCTAGTCGGACCGAGATAGAACAGACAGGCGTGCAGAGAAACCTGTCTGGTGGCAGGAAAGGTGTCTAATCCTGTGCTACAGCACCACTGCATGCCCACCTGCAGAGCACGTAACCTGACTGGTGCCCTATTCTACACACAAGATCAAGACTGCACATCTATACACCAAGGGCACAGTGGTACCAGGTAGGAGAGTAACAAAGCACACCTTCCCAACATCAAGACAAATTCCTCATCCAATACATAAGAAATACTCATTGTAAAGAAAATACAAAATATTTGAAACATCAAGACTTTTGATCACTGAAGGTCACCTTCCTAACAGGAAAAAGAATGTAACTGACAAGCTCTTATCCAGAATATATAAGACCTTCTGCAAAACAAACACACAAAACAATAAACACACAGACCAATACAAAGAACAGACACAGACTTAAGCACTTCAAAAAGAAGACATGAACAAGGTCACTCACTGAGTAGAAAGGTCCTCAATTTCATTGGTAATCAAGGAAAGGCAAGCTAAAACAAAAATAATATATCCAGCACTGGAAAAGACGATTTATTCTAATGGAAGTGTAAACGGACAAGACAAATCTGGCATTATCTACTCAAACTGAACTTAAGTATACCATAAAGTTCAGCAATTTTACTTGGGGAATACATGCAAATGAAGAGGCTATATATCCTGTTTACAGCAGCAGCGTCTATTAGGAGTGTCTAATCTGCAGCCTGTGAGTCGCTTATGGCCCGTGACAGCTCTTACACTGAGCCCATAAGACCACAAACTTTTAAACACAACTACATTCTTTTTAGGGATAGTTTTCATGACTTGACTGTGTGGTGCTCGAGCACAGACTGCCTAGGTAACATGGGAAGAAAAGGCAATCAAACTCTATCTTCTGTAACAGCCATATGTGGTCAGCCTGAAAACCCGTATCGGACACTGCACACACCTGTGCAACTTGGAGCAAACACAGCACTGACAACCTTAACCTCCCTACATGTGTGTACCAGAAGATAGGCCTTTATTGTTACTAAGAGACAAGTAAATTTTCTTATTTAACTATCAAACTTGGGCTTGTGCTATTTTGTCTTAATATTACAATACAATGTTAAAGAAGTTTGTTACACACTATATCTGCATTATACATTTTGTACGAGGCCCAAAACAATTTTCCTTTATTTAGTGTGGCCCAGGCAAGCCAAAAAATTGGATATTCAATGACATGAATGTATATATGATTTCTTTGCAAATATCAAGGGGGAGGGGAGGGCACACTTTTTTTTTTAAAGGCAAGTTCTTGCTGTGTAGTCCAGCCTGGCCTCTATAGCCAAGATTGGCTTCACCATCATGGCAATCCTCCTGCCTCAGCCTCCCCAGTACTGAGGCATGTGCCACCATGCCTGGCACATACAATATATTTACATAAACTTTTTAAAACACTCAAAAGCAATGCTGAAATGTGCATACTTAGGTGACAAAATGCACTTGGGGGTTTGGGGTGCAATGGGACTGTGAGGTTCAGTGGGGCTTCTGAGTGAAGGGGCATAAGTGTTTGCTTTGGACTTCTGAGGGTGGTAATATTCACAACATGAGATGTTACACACCGGCATAGCTTCAAAAAGTAGAAAGAATTATAGTGACCTTGCCACATGTCCTTTCCATCTTCTAGTAGCCCTGGGTGTCACCCTGCTGCCCTGCTGAGAACTGCAGCCACATGGACAGGACGTGGGAGAACATGAGGCTGCTAACATTCTGACTGAACCACATCTTTGGGGGTAGCATACAGTTGGCCACTGTAACTGCAGGGGAGAATAGGAAACTTTAAACCCTGGCTAAGGTAGCAGTAAACCTCCAGCTCTGAGAAGATGGGAGATAAAAGGAGCTGAAAGCAGTGTAGGAAAAGTATGCATCTTACACAACAAAGGAATTAAGATACAGAGTAAATGTGACAAAGAGGACAGGCATACTTGTTCAAGGTACAGGTGACTAAAAATAGTCACTGTGGTGAAGCTCAGAAAGCAGAACAAGGGCAGTGAGTCAGCAGACATCCTCCATAGCTTAGTGGTGTAGAAACAAACACAGGGAACCGCCTAGGGAAGGCAGAACACAAGTGGAGGGAGGTGAAGGTGGTGTGGGCTGCTCAGGCATTGCTGCAAGAACAGAGGACAGTCTGTTACCTCACAGCCCAGTCACCCATCCTGGGTACACCTGCCCAAAGCATAGCAGAGACACAGGACAGGGTGTGCTCAGAGCAGCTCACGACAGTGCTGTTAAAAGCAGGCACCAGGGAACAAAGCCCCACCACTGCAAGGTTACAAATGACACTGACACTGAGCGGTGGCACTTCAACCACAAATGGGAAGGAAGGAGTGCACATAGAAAAGCACATGTATTAGGGAGTTGTCTCAGGCTTGTGAAGGTACACTTAAATCAACAAAAATTGAAAGGCTAGCTTAACACCAGAAAGCTAACCAATATAATCCAGAGCTAACACCATCATACTAAAAGCCAAGTGCTTTCTTCCCAAGAGCAGTAAGTTGGTGAGATATCCTTATTAACTACTGCTACAGGAAGTTCTGACCAGCACAGAAATGCAAGAAAAGGAAATCAAAAGCATATAGATCAAAAGATAGCATGTCTACCTACAAAACCACAGGAATCTAAAACTCCTAGAAATAAGAATTTGGCAAGTCTATAGTACACAAGATCAACACAGAAATCCACTGTTTCCACAAATGTGCCAGAATCGAACACACATGCAAACAGAAATACAGACATAATACCATTTAGACTTGTGCCAACTAAACATAAAACCAGAGGTTCAAATCCAACAAAACTACAAAAGCCTATAAAATTTTAGGAAAAAGGTAGAAAATCTACAGAAATTAGGGCTAGCTGGAGTTGTCAGACATAACAAAAGCAGAATCCTTAAAAGAAAAAAACTGATAAAACTATCAACAAACTTTTACTCTGTGAAAGACCAAGGTTAAAGGCTGACAAGACAAACTATAGGCAAAAGGACAGGAGATATGACTCAGTAGAATAAGCACTTGCTTGGCAAGCACAAGAGCCTGAGTTCAGTCCCCAGTTCTACCAAAAAAAAAAAAAAAAAACTATAGGCAAAGGTATCAGCCACCAAGGACTGCCAAACTAAACCACAGCATTCTGGTACATCTGTACCCTTCAGGCTCTCTTCACATCTGTACCCCTGCTTAGTGAAATGTATGTGTGTTCCGTCCATTTTCTAGTTTGATTGTTTTTCTGTTGATCGTTCTGTCTTGATTTTACACACATGTTCATTGTCTGACTTGTAATTTATAAATGTATTTTCCTTGCTGCAGTTTGTCAAGCCCCTGTGCGGCTTGACAAGCCTAGTGTACTACCATCCAAATGAAGAACCTATCAGAAGTTGACAGGGCACAGGGTGAGACAGGGTGGCTCATAAGGATGGCATGCAGACTTATGAGCATCACCAGACTGCAGCACCACGCCCATGACTGACTGAGCACAGCAGTCTGCAGTGGCATCTCCCAGGGACCTCACCAGGTGGTTGCACCACAGCTGCCCCAGGAGGGCACTGGGGAGTTGCTAGGGCTGCTGATACTTTTGCAAGTTCCTGAAAGTCTATAGTTATTTCAAAATAAAAAGGTAGGTTTTTTGTTTTATTTTGTTTTTAAAGGAGACTACAGGCCAGCGTTAAAGCTAGAAACCTGCCTGGCAAGACCAAGATCTTCAGTTCAATTCTTGGTACCAAAATAAACAGATAAGAAACAATGCAGAGATCGAGAAAGCTTCTAGGTATAGTGGCAGTTCTCTATATTTTGACTGTGGTGCTAGTCATCTTTCATCTTCCAAAATCTACAGAACCATGCATTTTTGAGTGAATAAATTATATATCAATTATAATTGTTAAAAGCTGTTAAAAAAAGGTTGGCAAAAAAAAAAAATTTTTAATTTCCAGCCCAGCATGGTGACACATGCCTGTAGTCTCAGGACTTGAGAAGCTGAGACAGGAGGACTGTCAGGAGCTCAGGCCTTGTTTCAAAGAAAAAAAATTTTTTTTAATTTTTAAAATTTTTATGGAAAGATGGTAAGATAGAGGGAAACATCCTTTGAAATGTTTGAACCATCCTTTGTCTTACAGTTTGACTCTGGAGTCACATTTCATATAATTTGAAACATCAAATATAAGAAAGTAATCTAAAGTTGAAAAGGGGAGGAAATAAACTTAGCCGGGTATCTGTTCAGTGACAGAGCACTCCCTACAGACCACAGTGTAACAAATGACCCCTCAAGCATTCTGTGACTGCACAGTTCTGGGGATGATGCCCTGGGGCTCTCAGATGCACCTGGCAGAGCAGAGTTCTGGACAGGCCTGAATGAGAAAAGAAAAAAAAGAAAAGAGAAGAAAAGGAGAAGAGAAGAGGAGAGAAGAGAGAAGAGAAGAGGAGAGAAGAGAGAAGAGAAGAGAAGAGAAGAGAAGAGAAGAGAAGAGAAGAGAAGAGAAGAGAAGAGAAGAGAAGAGAAGAGAAGAGAAGAGAAGAGAAGAGGGAGGAGGAGGAGGAGGAGGAGAAGGAGAAGAAGGAGAAGGAGAAGGAGAAGGAGAAGGAGAAGGAGAAGGAGAAGGAGAAGGAGAAGGAGAAGGAGAAGGAGAAGGAGAAGGAGAAGGAGAAGGAGAAGGAGAAGGAGAAGGAGAAGGAGAAGGAGAGAGAAGAAAAGAATTATCTGACACCAAAGAATATTAATCAAAATAAAAAATCATGGGGTCAGAGCATACTGAGACAGTTACTAATGATTCTTACTGTCTCTTGAATAGCTTATGGTATAGGTTTTTTTTTTTTTTAATTTTTAAAAGACCTTTTTTTTAAAAAAAAAAAAAAAAAAAAAGTATTAGTACAGGGTCTACAGGGTCTCACTATGCAGTTTGGACTCATAGTGAGACTTCTGTTTTCAGCCTCCCAAGCGCTGGAATTACAGGCACATGCCATCACACTCAGTTTCAATCACCATCTCAGCACACTCTGGAGAGGCAGGGTCGGCATAATTAAAACTATTTGGTACAGGGTTTCGCTACATAGCTCAGACCTGTAGTGATCTTCTTAGCCTCCCCAGTGCTGAGATTATAGGCATGAACCACTATGCCCAGTTTTGATGGCTGGCACAACACACCAGGGTTCCAGGGTCGGAGACAGAACTTGGGTTGGTGTGCTTGCCAGGCAGGCGCTTAGACTGCTGAGCTCTCTCCCACTTCAAGGATGGTTTCAAAACTGAAAACCATGCCAAGTATGGAAGGTCACTACAAGTTACAGGCCTACCTCAGCTATACACTGAGCTCAAGGTCAGCCTGAGTTGCATAATGAGACACAAAAGGCAGAAACCAGTCATCAGTTATGCTCCTACTAGTGTAGCTGATCAGAGGCTGACACTGATATAAACCCATCTGATTTTGTTAATTATACTTTCCCAAAAAGCCCTCCAACACACACACATTAAACCAAAACCTGTTTAACATCCTACTGTGACAATGACAAAGGCAGGTGACAGCATTGCACTTCTTAGCGTGTGCATGCACCTCAGGATGCCTCTGGCACAGTGAGTCATGAATTCTTTCTTTCTCATATGGCACAGATCCTAGACTGGCCAAGACAACCCAGGCTGGCTGCCATCCTCACATGCATCCTCAGTGCAATGAAGTCCATGGAGGAGGTGGCCAGGGTATGGGTCAGGGTAAGAGCTCTGCACAGGACTGGCTCATGTTCAAAGTAGAGGCTGCTGCTCTCCAAGGCTGCATCCCATTCATACTGACTCAAATGAAATAGCCTCAAGCTGCAAAAGGCCTGGGAGTCAGCTGGCAAGAGTAGGGACAAGTGTGGTGGTATCCCAAAGGATACTGTATGCAGACGCTCACCACAATATGCTGGGCTCAAAAAGCAAGATGGTGGGTTTCTGATGGTCCTAGGACCCTGACTCAGAAGTGATGGAGTAGGTTCTGTGTCCTCAGGAGCTGGTTGCATAGGCGTGTGTGACAAAAGAGCCACCATATGAACAGCTAGGGCACATGCTATTTCCTGTGTGAATGTTGCACCTCCATGAACACCAAGCACACCACCAGTCTCTTAGACCACATTCCTGGTAACTGACCAAGACACCACTGGACACCTACTTTGCAGCCTGTCAAGCCAACAGCTCGGAATAAGGCAGCGAGTCTGACTCACACCTGTCCCTTTCCACCAGGTTATTCTACACAGGGTCAGAGATTCAGCCTCACTGGTCCTGGTCATCATTCCCAGGAACAGAGCAGGTTGCAGGAAAGTCTGAGTGTGTGGTCTTGCAGTAAAGAACAGAAGGAGCAGGGTACCATCCCAGGGAAAAAGCACTCTGCTCATAGAGACCTCAGTCTAAAGCTACGAGTCTAAGCCTCGGGGAAGACTCCAGGCCCTATCTCTCCAGAGCCCAGAGGCCTGCACAGCAGTGCTAGGCTGATGGTGGTGGGAGGGCTTGGAGTTGTTCTTCTTATGTCTGGCTTATTGTTTAGTCCAGAAAGTGCTTTTGTGTTTCCCCATGGACAACTCGACAGCTGGCTAGTGGGATATCAGCCTTTGCTGACATATCTCTGCAAACAGGACCACACAACAGGTTCAGAGTTGTGCTCTTGGATGGAACTCAGACTACAGGTTCTAAGTTAAGGAATGAAGGACAACATGACAAGAAACTACCTACACACATTTCTGCCAGGCAGCTGGAACAAGCTTTCCCTGTTCACTGCCTGGTGTGTTTTACAGCCACTCAGTTTCCCACCAAGCAGCAGATACCACCCAGGCCTCTGGTCACAATGCCAACACATCTGGGGAGCTCTGAGTTGTGCTGCCTGACTGAGGTCAGTGCTCAGATGGTCACCCCCAGCCATGTGCACATGCGTACCTTCACAACAATAGCCCAGGACCACATGCCAGATAGCAGTGCTGCCCAGGCTCTCCCAGGCTCCTCCAACGTCACTGTTGCTGCCTCAATACTGGTGGCAGGAGAAAGAAGGCTCAAGAGATGTCTTGGAGGAAAGGGGAGAGGCCACCTGCCAGGCACTACCCACTGCTGGCCCTCCACGACAGGAGGCCTAGTTGCCCCAGCCTGTCCTAGCTGTCACTCTGTGCATTACTAATGTCCCCACAAGCCATCCTCTCTAGGGATGTGTCTGTCCCAGGGATCTGATTAGAAGATAGGACTAAACGCAGCAGAGATGGTCAAAGGGTTCTGTATAAGAATAATGCCTTAAGTATAAAGGAATTTCTATTAGAAAATGACTACAATTTCAAATGTTAAACAAAGCAGACACATGGAGAATATTATGCAGAACACTCACTGTGCAATGTCAGAAAGGAGACTGTTCCTGACCAAGACTCCTTGTAGCCATGTGAACACAGTACACAGTCCCAGAGCTCAGAAGGCTGTCATAGTTTTCATTATTTTTAACTCCATCATACAATGCATGAGCACACTGTGGCCAATTCCAACTCAACAGACAATGGATATACACACACTTCCTCTGCAGCGGAAAGAGTCATTTCATCCGGGGCCACATAGTATTACCTGAGACGGCTAAGGCCAGTGATCTTTCCACCTTGCTCTCTGACAACCAAGAGCACACCTTGACTGCCACACATGCTGCATTCCCTCCTTGACAGTCACAAGGAGGATGCCACAACTTTATCCATCCCCTGTTCTGCCCTCCATGCCATCTCCATGGTGACCCCAACACACTAGCCCAATGATTTCCTGCCATTTGGAAGCCATAAGTGCCACCACTGACAGGATGCCAAGCCTTGCTGGCTCCACATACACTGCCTCAAACACTCCTGCAGTGAGAGTGTGGTGGTTTCCCCAGCCCAGGGCATCTCTGAGGGAGAGTCCATGCACTGCAGCAGCACCACATTAAGGTATCCTCCAGGACACAGACTCCTGCCCCTGCAGGGCATCCAGGGCAGCCACGTGCTTACTGGGTGAGTGTCAAAGGTCAATCCCTGCTAATCCAGAAAGTGGGTTTCGAAAAGGCCCATCTCTAACAGCAATTTTGCCCTGGCACATGTGCTCTGTTTTCCTAAAGCAGAAGCACACTACAGGCAAAGCCGTAAGGTATCTTCTTTGCTATCTCACATTTGTTGAATCAGCCGAGCAACACAATAGCATTCTCTTACTTGCAGTTTGCCAAGTTCAGAGCAATGCAGGTCCTAACCTATAGCAACCCAATGCTCAGTACTGACCACAAGCATATCCTTCCCCTCAGTATGCAATTAAGTGGGCTGTAGGGCCCCATGTCTCACTTGACCCAAGACCCAAGAGGAGACAACGTATCCATCTGCTTGCAGTGGTGATCTAAAGAGAACCAGAACCTCTCTAAACATTGCAACAGTCCTTTAAAAAAAAGCTCACAAGCTACAGAGATGGTGGCTAAGCAAAACATCTTCCTAAAGACCTGCTAGAGCTTCTGCCCATGGTCCCTGCAGTTAGAAGAACACAGAATAAGCTTACCACTCTGAGAGCTGGCAAGGCAGATTTGGAGGGGGGTGTAGCTGGTGTGCCAAGTGTGTGTGCCTAGTACCTTTTAAGAACGGAGTATGGTACCAACTTGAGCATAGGGCTCAAAACAGAGGCTGACAAAATGAGTAAGTACAGAAACCACTGACAGTGAAGGGCAAGGTAGGTGGGAAGAGGTGTGTGTGAGCACACACACATCAAGTCCCATTAAGAAGCCCAGCCTCTGTCTTCCAGTTGTGCCCAACTCTTTGCAGTGACACCAAGGGCAGCACTCCACCTCTTCAAATATTTCTAGAGTCTCTGGCACCCTCAAGTCAGGGAGTAAAAGCATAGTGTTTATAGCCTTGCATCATAACCTAAATTCATTACTTTCATAAGATAAACAGAATGCAAAGTAAAATGTGCTAAAGGAAGAGAACAGGGCTCACAGATATATAAGGTATACCTAAAAACTCAACCCCTCAAATCCCCAACCACTAAAAGCAAAATACTACAGCCCACACAGGGAACCTCATGGACCCAACATGGAGGGAGGCTCAACCTCAGCAATCTTTACTGGGGACTGCCATAAAACAAGCAGGGCTAGAACCCAGGCTTTCCTGATCACCCACGTCTAAACCTGTTCAGCTTTGAAGTCCGCAAGGAGACAGCAAAGCATACAGAGAAATGAACCTTTATATTTTCCTTATACAGAAACATTAAAGCCAAGTTGGCAGTGCATGGCTATAAGCCCAGTGTTCTAGAAGGCTGAAAGACAAGAGAGCCACAAGTTTCAGCCAAGCCCAGGCAAGTTTAAACTCGGCAAGACTGTCTCAAAAAAACAAACAAACAAAAAAAAAAAACACAAGGGCTGAGGATATAGTAGCTCGGAGTGAAGGGGAAGGTGGGGGGGAGCAGGCAGGCAATGAGAATTAACTGAGAAAATACAGATATTCCTCATCTTATAATAAATACAATAGAGGTTTAAAAAATCCTTAGTGGAAAAAGCATTTAACATGCTTAAATACCAACCAGCAGAGCATGGCAGTGTAGGGCATTGTCCTTTGTGACAGCAGGCTGGATAGGAATTGTGGTTTGCTGTCACTACCTAGCATGTGACTAGTATAGGAAAAGATCAAAATTCAGAATCCAAACTATGGCATCTACTCAATGTGTATCACTTCACACCACTGTAAAAGTGAACAACCCTATGTTTGGAACCATCTGAATATTGAAATGCCTTTTAATTTACCCCAATGTCAGTGTTTCTTGTAGAAAAGAGCAAAGCAGGTTCACTATTTTTTTAAATTTATTTATTTATTACAGTGTCTCGCTACACATCACGGATTCTTTTTTGCGCGCACGCGGGGGGGGGGGGGTGTCAGCTCAGCCCGCCCTGGGGGGTAGGGGCTGGCATGGCATGTGGTGCTGGGGATCAAACCGCGGTCCCTGAGAGCTTGCCTAAGCAGGCGCTTTAGACCGCTGAACTATCTTGCCAGCCCACAGGTTCACTATTAACTGCTGTAAGCTACACATGACCCCAGTGCTCACCGACAAATGAAAGCAGGGATGAGATCCTTCAGTTCATGAGCATGATGATTTGCTATTCATGTCTTATGCATGAGATGTGCCTTCCTCAAACTTTGTTACAATGTGGGTACATTACCCATCTGATGTGGTACAGGGGGGAAAGAGCAGGGATGAGCACACAGCAGTCATGCTGGAGAGGACAACTCAGCAGTGAGGAAGAGGAAAGCATGATATCACTGGGATAGGTCTAAAGCAAATAGATGATGCTGTGCTCTGCGAATGGTATAACACTTTATTCAAAGGCCTAGAACAGGCAATGCTACACCAGAGAGATCAGAATGTGCAGCCTTACTTGGAAGAGGGTCTGTGTACATATTAAACTAAAGCTCTCAGGATAAGCCACTCTGGATTATCTGGGAAGACCCTGAGCTCAGTGAAAAGCCCTGGGTCCTTACAAGAGAAAGGCAGGAAGAGACTAGAGGGAGAAGAGGAGGCTATGGGACTACAGATCATCATTTGAGGAAAAGGTCTGCCTGGAGCCCTGGTGGGTATGCCTTTCAGACTTCACCTCCTCCATGGAGAGGAAACACTAGCTTTTTAAGTCACCAAATTTATGGATGTACAAAGCTTAACTGAAAGATAGGGTGAATGTTTAAATTTTTAAAAATTTTGTTACAGTAAAAGACAATGGCAATAATTCTCCTTAACCCCCTTGCCACTAGTCTCAAACATACTTGTCTTATTGTTCCTGCCATGTTCTGAAGTCCTCCTTCCTGAGTACTTTTAGTTGCACTGTTGTGATTGCCTCGATGTTCTAAATCAATTTAAAACACTGATTCTGCATGATAATTTGGACTCTGAGGAAGAGCCCGAAGTTGAACAGAGCCAAGTTTTGAGGAGTAAGGTAGGTGAGAACCCAATGTCGTGATTCTACATGGCTGATTTTCTGTTGGATGGGAATTCTCTGTACTTTTGCTCACCTCCTTAATGACACTCTTAAAGGATGGCTGGGAGGGAACAGGACAACTGATCAGTGTCCTCGCACCACAGCTGGAAGGAAGATGTGCACGCATGCACGCACGCACACACACAGCTGGCACTAGAGCACTGTACACCTTTCTAAGCTCTGTCAATATCTGTGTAACAATCCTCACCTTGGTTCTCCATACTCCAAAGGGACACACTTAAATGCAGACAAAATAAGCCTCAGTGAACATAACAAAGGCTCATGAAAATAGGTGGAGCTCCGTTCATGATGAAAAAGCAGGCTGCACATTAGCATCTAAGTAAGCAAAACTTGGCAAAGTAACTTCTACATGGTGATGCAGGGTCCCAAAACCACCAGCACTGTTGACAACAGTGCGGGAGTAAGGTTTTTGAAAGCTGTACTTATTTTCATTCTCTTATTACCCACCACACTTATTCTCGTTAGGATTTGATTACTGCAAATAAGCATTAGATAGAAATAGAATCTCAAGAGTGCATTAGCAATGCCTTAGTTGCACAAAATTATACATAAAAATTAAATAATTTAATTGAATCATTTAATAATAAAATTATATATATATAAAAAAATTACCTACATGAGCTGGCAGGCATGTATTTCCCAGAGGAAGAATTAAAGAGTTCTGTGAGGCAGATGACATGCCCAGGGCCAGCAAGCAGGACTCATGCAGAATCAGGCTAGAACCTGTAACTTTAAAAACTGCATCCAAGGCTGCTTATCAGAAGGTCCTTTTCAGCCCATGATTTCTTCATGAAAAGTAAATTCTATCAAGGTACCAGATACATACTAAGTAGTCAGAGATATGAATTCAACGGAGCAAGATGTAAGGCCCTAAAGCCTCTAAGCAATGCTGAAGTGTTAAGGGAAAGGTGGCTCTTTCTGAAACCTCAGAAATCTAGAGGGTCCTAAGTTATGCGTTAGACTTTTGTTTGTTTGTTCCAGTAGTAAGCACTGAGCTCAGAGCCATCATACTAACCTAGCCACCACCCCCTCAACAAAAAGATAGGGTGTCTTGCTTGATGTCATAATGCATGCCTGTAATTCCAGTACTCAGGAGGCAGAGGCACCATAGTCAGGCCAACATGGGCTACACTGTGAAATCCTGACTTGAAGAAAAAAAAAAAAAAATCCTAAAATAAAATGAATGAACAAATAAATAAAATTGAGGTAGGATCTTGTTTACTGGTTTTCGTTTAAGAAATCTTGTGTGTTTATCATTTTATATCAAAGTAGCACAGTAAAGTACACAGAGGATGTGAGGAACTGGGTCACACACACTCACCCAGCATCTACCTCTGTTCAATGCCCTGGGGCTGTGTGGACATCAACACAGTACTACACAGCAGCTGCAGCCCCTGATGAGGCCCCTTCAGTTCTTGTTTCTCCTCTCCAAAAGCACTGTTACCCTAATTTTAATGCTCACTGCTCCCATAAGCCAACAAACACTACATTGCAGGTGCACATGATATTCATGCAAGTTATGCTTTTTGTTCTCATGTTTAGAGATTTACTTATCCTGAAAGGCTAAACCAAGAGAAGTTATACTGATACATGCAGCCCTACTTTATCATAATTTGAGTATGGCATTCATTGTCCAAAAAAAAATTCTCATTGCTGGTGAGATGGCTCAGCAAATTAAGTGCCTGCTTTGGCAAGCACAGGACCAGGATTCTATCCCCTGTCCTGCATGCCATCCAACCCCACCTTCAGGGTGTGCTCAGATGGTGAACAAGTCCAGGTGTGGTAGAACACACCTGTAATCCCAGTGCTTGGGAGGCTGAAAACAGGAGTCCAATCTGTGTAGTAAGACCCTGTACTAATTACCAAAAAAAAAAAAAAAAAATCATTCTCTTTAGCTGACATTTCCTCCAACTTTTTGCTACTACAAATCTTGCCACAATGAATATTTGTCTATGTATTTCTTTACATAAAATTTAAAATCCAGGGGCTGGGGAGATGGCTCAGTGGAGAAAGTGCTTCCCTGGCAAGCACAAGGGCCTGAGTTCAATCCCCGGTTCAGAAAAAGAAAAAGAAAAAAAAAAAAAAATTTAAAGACCAACTGAAATAAACTAACCCTAAATGCTTTCCAAAATTTGGTGAAGTTTCTGATTGCACAGTCATCCACAAACATGCCCTCTTTCATGCTTGATCAGGACCAATGTGCTATTATATACAGTTACAAAGAGCTTCTGACTGAGAGCAGGGAATCAGTATTTTGCATTAACACACTCTTCAGTGGAATAACAGCAGGTGCTACAAAGATAGTAATTAACAACTTTCATTAAAAAAGATAAACTCAAGGGACAATATGAAGTTCTCCATGGAAAAATGAGTCTTGAGTTCCAAAACCCTGAAATCACACAGAATATGTTAAGATGCATATGTCTCCCCAGGAGGGAATGTATATAGTTTTATGCAACTTCATGGGGAGCCAATACTAAAAGTTTATTTTAGCAAATCAGTTTGTCTTTCTGAACATGTGGAACAAAGTATTAGATGACAGCCAGATGAAACCCTGAAGAAACACAAAGGTGGGGCACTCCTGCCATCTCAGTCCCTTTGTGGGCCAAGGTAGGAAGATTACAAGGTAGAACCCAAACCCCAAAATTTGGCAAGACCCAGTCACAAAACAGCTAAAGATGTAACTTAGTGTGAAAGTGCTGGATTCAATCCTCAGTATTGTGAAAAGATAAAAATCCAATCAAAAACCTTCATTTTCAAAATACAATTTCGAAGCAGTTTAGGGGCCAGGGAGATGGCTCCGTAGAATAAGCACTTACCTGGGGGCCTGAGTTCAATACCCGGTTCCGCAAAAAAAGAAACTTCAGTTTAAAAATTTACTAATGCATGGAAGGAACACAGCTTCAGACTTCTTTCACATATACCAAGGAAGGAAAAAAAGCATGAATTCATTCACCAAAGTCATTTGATGATACTGCTACTTCTAGGCAGTTATTACAGGGCAGGGGGGACAGTACAGTTACTGAGGAAAGCTGAAGTCCACTATTTCAAGACAGGCAAAGATAGATAATGCTGCAACTGTGGGAAGGACAATAGCCTAGAGAACAATACCATTGTACATGGTTCTATTTCTCTCTGCATTAAACCCATCAGAAAACTTTTTAAATTATTAGGTAAAGTAATCAGCCAAACTAAAAGAGCAGACTGCTAAAGTGCGAACAGGACAATCTTGAAATTCCCACAGGTCACAGGGATGGTGCCCTCATACGAACAGATGCCACCAAACAGCTTCCTAGTCTTCCAGAAGGACTGTGTGGGATGCCAGGCTCATCACCATAGCAACAGCTCTAAACATATGTGCAGTGACACTAGCTGATTTCTGAAAGCTGTAAATAGAGGATAATAGCATTTAAAAAAATTACAGAGTGAAGTGAGGACCACCCACTCCCTCCTCTTTCTAGCTTACCCGACCCCTGGACCCCACTGCTCCTCACAGAGTGGTGGCACATGTGCAAGTGCACTAGGAATCCTCTCCTAATACCAAAGCATCTGTACAATTATGCTACTACAGAGAGCAAAATACAGGCTTTGGATTAATAATTTTTGTGCAAACTTGTGTACATACAAGAAGTGGCCAAGAGATGGCAGAGTGGCATAGATGGTCCACTGCAGGGATTTCTGGGCCTGTGCTGACCCCTGCGTCTGCTCTACACCCACCTCCCCAAACCAGCACACCCTCTCCCTGGGTCCTTCAGGCTCTCAGGACAATGTCCACAGCACAGATAGTACTCCACAAACCAGCGGGAACAGGTGTGGCAGTTGTTTGTTCAAGCAAAGGTTCCAAATGAAAATTGAAGTTTCTGGTAATGCAGAGCAACAGCTGAAGGTCTGCAGTTTAGAACCTGTTTCCGGGTTTAAGGAGACAGAAAGACACTTTCTCCTGGGGTGGGAGCTGATGAACAAAAGAATATAGGTACTGGAAAGAATGTATTTAGTCTAGAATAAGCCAAGTACCTCCCTGTGTGCCTGACCTCCTGTGCAAGAAGAGGGCCAACACAAAGGTAGCTGCATTCAGAGAAACTACACAAACATAGCACTCAGTATCCATATTGTCAAAAGACTGACTTAGTGGCTCTCTCTTCTTCCAGCAGATGACATAGTTCCAAATACACTTTTATCTGATATCTTGCCTACCACATTTCTGAAGTATCATACAGATAACAAGGACAAATAGGGGCCAGGAGAGTATTCAATGGCTTAAACACCTGCCTGGCAAGCAAAAGGTCCCAAGTTCAATACCTGGTACCAAAAAAAAGAAAAAGAAAATTCTAAGTGTGAGTTGACATTCTTAGCAAAAAATAAACTTGTTATTCCATGTTGTAAAATGTACTTATGGGTCATATAGATACTCTGTCATTATAATCATTATGAGGTACTAAATCATCTAGGGAAATGTAATTTCATGTTAAAACATGATAAAAAGTTGTTACACAATAACCAAACTTGTTTAGTCAGAATGCTTTTTCTGCAGTAATTTATTTCTACTGGCAAAGGGATGAGAGAGGGAAAGAAGTGAAGGAAAAGGCTAATACTAAATGCACCTCCCAACAGATCAGCACTTATCTGTTTTAGCATTCAGGATATAACACAAAAATTATACATTCACATCTGTACACAAATTTAACTGTGTTTCTTTAAACAGTATCTATGTTCCCAAAAATCTAGAAAAACAACACTTTATGGTAAGCTCCACACTACAATTGTTTTAATCTAGCTATTTAAATTCCATTTCTGACAAATCCTTTCAAAGTAAAAATCAGCTCAGATTTGTATTTTTTTGAGTAATTAATTTCTAAAACAGAATGTGTGCTTTCACGTGCTAGGGGTAGATGATGTGACACAGAGAGGCTAAGGGCCACCAGAGCAAAAAAAGTCAACAATCCCAAGAGAACCAGCCTAGTTCAAAGAGCAGTGCTGCATATGAAAGGAAACATACGCACACAGACATACACACACACACTCCTACACCATGGGACCACAAATCACCAGCACCAAGTGCCCAGTATGGTGCACACAGTTCCAGGAACCATCTCAGACTGAGAAGGAATCCACACATGATAAAGGGCTTCTATCTATTCATGTTCAGTACAGTCTCTCTCAGTTTACACTTTGCCGGCAAGGCTCTTTCCCTTGTTACAAGCGAATGTAGTCAGCTAACAAAGAATACGAGAAGCCAAAGATGACTTTGGAGTTGCACAGGAGTTTGCACAGCCACAACATGTGACCCTGAGGCATCCAGATGTAAATCATTCACTCACTGGCTGAAATCGCAAGTGATGAATCTGTCTCAGTTGCTTAGTCTGTAAACTAGGGCAAATCACCATGTTCCAAGACCTTAGGAAGATGCTAGGTCCAGTGCTCCATGAAAGCAAGCAGTAAACAGGAAATGCCTAGCACACTGGCAACTATAACAAATGACAGTCTGGCCACCCCCCAACCCCAGGTCAGTGACTGGGGTTTAACAATCCATTTCAAATTACATTTGCACGGTGCTTTAACTTTCATGTTATTTTATTCAAAGCCTCTAACTATCCTCAGCTGAGCAGATGGCATTATTTCTTCATTACAAATGAGGAACCTGGAGCTGATAATACAAAGACACTCCTCACCTCTAGACAGGGCCCCCCATCTGAGACCCCCATCTATGCAGAGTCACCAGAGGTGATGCTTGCTAGCAGCTTATTATTCCCTGTAGCCATCCATCCGCCTATCTGTCTCAACAGGCTTTATTCTCAGAGGATGAAAACATTCCCTCTGCCAAGATGTGGCATGAATGAGTAAGCCCTCCTCTCTTATCTGAAGGCTGCCACAGTGTCTTGAAGACACATCCTGGGGGCAGCAGCTGAGGGCCAGTCCTATGGTGTCAGGAGCTGCCTGACGGTGCCTGCAGATGGGAATGAAGAGAGCACCACGAGGGGCTGAATAAGAGGGCAGTGAAGGTGCCAGAGCACCCCTGCATGAGTGAAACAGAAGGACAGCAAATGCCAAAGGGGATCTCAAACGTTTCTATCTGCATCCTTGAGACAAGTCTCAAACTACATGTGCTCATTGTCTTTGTTCCATCATAAGGCTCCTGATGGAAAATACCAGTGAAAAGTGACAGGTTGTAAAAAAAAAAAAAAAAAAGACATGATTCCAGTAAGAACAGACAGTGCTTAAAGGAAAGGACCAACTGAAGCACTCAGATAAGTCCAAACTCTGTAACTCCATGCTTAGAAATCACTTCAAGGCCCTAATAGGCAACAAACTTGGGGCGCAGTCACTACAAAACAGAAAAAGGTAACTTTCAAAGTGACCTTGAAAAGAAGGTACACTTTCTGTGGATGTAGGTAGGGAAAAAAAGGAGCAAAAACAAAGGCAAGTCACAACAAACAGTGCAATATAACATGGCAGCATTGTATATAGATGCTGACGGGACAAGAGTGCTGTGACCAGCATGTCCTAGAAATTCACATGAGAAACCTGTTCCCCATGAAACAGGGGTAGGAGTTCCCAGGTCCACAGTGCAGAGCCCAGTGGATGGGCAGAGGGGAGACCTAGAGCCTCCAGCCCTCCATCCCCGACCCAGGAGGACACAGAGCACTTGCCTTCTGCTTGGGCTACAGCCTCCAATACTTCCAGCACCAAAAAACAACTTCTGTTCTTCCAGTTACCTGCTCTCAGGTACTAGTATTTTGTTACAGCACCACAAATAAACAAAAACAAAAAGTAAACCGAGAAATTTAATTGAAAGACAAAGTTTATCAAACTCGAGTGGAAAAGATAACTAGCTGGCTCAGAGTGTATATGAAGCCAAAACTTTGAATTCCAGAGGCATCTGGAGGGGAGG
>PVKA01009912.1:5858-66516 GCA_004027165.1 Ctenomys sociabilis
TTTTCTTTTTCTTTTTTTTTTTTTTTTTTCCATGACCGTTCAAAATCCCTTGCGCTTTGGAGACTCGCTCAGATCTTAGGAATGGAGTTAGATGCTCACTCGGCCGTGCTCCGGGGGAAATTTATGGGCCTTCCCATGGCACCATTTTCAAGTGGTCCTGTCTCTGTTGACCAGCTTTTCCGGACCAAATATTTCATTGAGTTATATATTCTTAGGGCTTAGCTCATTAGAGATGACGAGTATTTATTGAAATTTTTCAAATTAAATTGCAGAGATTAAAGCAATTGCTTATTTGTTTTGTATAAAAATAGGGAGGGGGAGCGAGAAAGAGAGAGAGAGACAGAGAGAGACAGAGACAGAGATTTTAAAGTTGGGTTCCAAGGCTCTGAGTGAGAATTGTCCTTTCAAAATTCATGTTAGAGGGGCCCGGGAGATGGCTCAGTGGAATAAGCGCTTCCCTGGCAAGCGCAAGGGCCTGAGTTCAGTCTCGGGTTCCGGAAAAAAAAAAAAAAAGAATTCATGTTAGAACTTAAGACACAGTGTGATATTATTAGGGGCTGGGCTTTCAGGTAAGCAATGAAGCACTAGCATTCTGTCCCCCTTAGTGGGATTAGTGCTCTTGCAAATGTTTGTTAGGCACTAATGAGTGCAATGGGTTAACTCACATTTTAGGCTATAAATGTAAATCTTGTGCTTTCTCTTGTAAATGTATCACCCACTGTACTAGGTTGCTCAGTAAATAGCGCCCTTAAGGGCTTTAACTTCTTGTAACCTCCGGGCCATGCAAGGCTGCTTGCAGGTACTCAGGTGCAAATTCACCAGAAACTGAAACAAAAGCCCCAGCAAATTTAGTTTGAGTAGTGGTCACAATGACTCTAAAAGCATTATTATGTGTCAGACAATGAATTTGTTTACCAAACTGAATGTGGTTCCAAGTTTAAATCCCCTCCCTGCTTCCTGGGCTAGCAGCCTTTCAGTCCTCTCCTGCATGAGAGGTGATCTGGGGGCCCTGAGCTCAGTAATAAATGGCTTTACAAATTCCAATCTGGTTGATCTGGTTCCTATTCTGAGAGACCCATAACAATGAGAAGCAGTAGAAAATTCAGAGTTGAGTGGGAGGTCTTTAAACTTGGGGGATTAAGGAGGGATTAGGGGACCCTGGGCTCCTCTTCATTTTTTTTCCTTCCCAGCAAGAAAATAGCAATTTGCTATTAACACCTCCCACCCCTCTAGCATGAGTGTCATCTCACCCAAAGCAAGGGAATAAGCAGTCATGGGCTGAAGCCCCTAAAAACTGTGAGATCATTTTTTTCTCTTTATTAGTTAATTATCCCAAGTATCCCTAATAGCCCATTTTGTCCTCTTGTCTTCTGCCATATGAGGACACAGAATTTGTTCTCCCCAGAGAGCACAACAACAAGGTGCTATCTTTGAAGCAGGAAGGACACCAGGGCTTATATAGATGAGGGAACTAAACCGCAGTTACATTTTTGCTACTTGTATTCCAGTTTAATTAACAAGATTGAAAGCAGTGAGACAAACCCATAACTTCTTACAAAATGCAAAACTTTTCAGTAAAATAGTTACAGATCTGCTAGCTTCTGCAGTCATCAGTAAGTGCAATATTATGTATTTTTGTGTACCTCCTTACATTTTCTAAGGAAATTTCATGTGTGGTCTCAGTTGCTATTCACAATGATCTCATTTCTTTATTTTGCAGATTAGATTTAGCGATTTGCCCAAGTTTGGATAGCTGGTAAGAGGTCAATGTGGGACTTGAATTTGAATCTTTTGACCCTAAGTTTGCTGGTCTTTCTGTTACTTTATAGCTTCTCTTCTTACTTTAGCTAATCCATGAGGCATGAAATGACAGAGAAGCCACTCTTTCTCATGAGATTTACTGGAAGAAGCCGGAGACCTTACTCTCCACCTTGAGTCACATCCTTAGAATTTGCTGGTAAGGATCTGAGTGCCCTGAGGACGTCTGTGCTGAAGTGTTGACAGTGTTAGATGGGAAGGGCTGCACCTTATACCTCTCTGTACTATGGTACTGCAGTCAAGTTGAGGCTATCTTGACTGTGTGAGTGTCTTCACTCGTTACAGAAAGCTTACTGACTTTGGTGGCTTATAGTGAGAGCTCTTTATCCCACAGCGAGAAAGTCATGCCTCTATAAAGATCCTGGATCAAAGGTCTAGTTTTTAACTATGACTTGTTGATAAGTGCTTTAGGCATTCAGTAAACTTTTGATTCAGATATTACTATCATACGTACCTTAAATAATTATATTCATTTATAAGCAATGCTAACTGCTATAACAAAGGTCACAGACTTTAGTTGCTGGGCACAGGCAGTTTATTCCTTGTCTTCCAAATCTAGTAAGGATGTGCTTGGTATGCTGGTGGCCTTCTACATGGCATTTAGGAACTCAGCTCCTTCCACTTCATGAACTGGCTTCGTCCAGCTCTCCGGATTCCTTTCCACACAGTGGCTGCTGAGGAAAGGGTGGGAGAATCCACAAGAGGTTTGAGGGGCGGGGTCTGGAAGTAGTGCTGTGGCTCTGCTGACACACGGACTGCTAGAGTTCAGACCAATTGTGGTAAAGAAGGCTGGCTAATTTTGCTGAGCTGTGTGTCCAGGAAGAAAAGGAGCTGATTTTTGTAAAGAACACAACAATCTGTCTTGATCATAATAATTTTTTAAGCATCCTTTAACTCACTGGAGATGACAACTCACTAATATACTGTGAATGTTAATACATTTTAGTGCAGACCTTGGAATTCTAGTTTTTGCTGTATTTAATTAAAGAACACCCTGAGTTGATAAGAAAAGCTGTTCCAAAGCATTTATCACCATTTATAGTTATTTATCTGTGAGCATCACTGTCATCACAAAGGTAGTTGCAAAGAAAATACAGAAATAAATTATATTCTCAGTGATATACATCTGCAAGTCATCCATAAAACCTGATCTCATTCATCCAAAATGCTTTCTTCTTCTCAGTAGCATTTGACAGAAGTATGAATTTATAAAGTAAATTTATATTAATAAAATACTTTTCATCGGTTCTAGATTGCTGATGTTACACAGAAGACTTAGTGTGTATGTGTGTGTGGTACCGGGGATTGAGTAAGTATCTTTGCACGGAGCTATATCTCCAGACCATTTATTTTTTAATTTTGAGACAAGGTCTCACTAATTTGCACAGGCTGAGCTTGAACTTGCAATTGTCCTGCCTCAGCCTCCTAGAATGCTGGGATCTTAAAAGTTTCCACTGTCTAACAAATTAAAGGTAGTAGAATATAAGGACTCTTGCAGCTCTGTCATTCACAATGTTTTCTATTTTTATAAGCCATTGAATGGAAGACTACTTCTGATCGCAAGCAGTGGTGCAGTGCACATTACTGAAGTTATTTTCCTTAGTAGAAGCATCGACTAGGGAATCTCTTGCACAATGTGCTTCCCTTTCTTCTCGTAAATCAATTATTAGTAATTGCTACAGCTACAGATTGATCTTCTGATAATCCATGCTAATAATTTCTACAATTTGTTTGATATTGTGCTTGTATTAAGCTTATCTCTAGTACCTGACACAAGTTGAGGCTCTGTTTAGTTAAAACGCTAGATTGATCATTCAGATTCTTTCTAGATGAGGTTTGGATGTCAGCTTTGGGACTGAGAGGCTCCCTCCTGTTTTTTTTTTTTTTTTTTTTTTTTTTTTGCAGAACCAGGGATTGAACTCAGGCCCTTGCACTTGCCAGGGAAGTGTTTATTCTACTGAGCCATCTCCCCAGCCCCTGAGAGGTTCCCTTGCTGCCCCTTTCATGTTTTGGCCTCCTGCCTACCTCATGCAGGAGCTGCCTTGACTTTGAGATGTGTATTCAAGCAACCCAATCATATCTGATCTTGGTGAGGCTGGAGGTGCTGTGGGTTTTGTTTTCAAGGTTGTGGCTTGAGAGGAAGGTCAGTAATTCTTGTTCCCAAGACTCTGGTATTAGCCTAGGGCTAAGAGAGCAGCCACAGACTAGAGTGTGATGGCAACATGAATTTAGGGGACTGCTGCTCACCCAGAGGCTGAAACTGAAGGGAGCTGAGTCTTTGCCTAAGGCGAGGCTCTGGGATCTTTTACTGGCCTCTACTGGATCAGTGCAGGTATTCTAGGTGCACAGTAGGACTTTTATTAAACTGCGTATTAGTCTCACAGAACCCTGCTCTGAGGAAGCGGAGACCATTCGACTTACTCCTACTTTGCCAATGATGGTTTGCTTGTTTTGGCATTTGCTGGTACCCAATCTAATCACATTTGGATCTGCCAGCTGTGGGTTCTAGTTGATGTTAGTACTCTTTCAAAAACAAACAAGCAAAGCAAGCAAACAAAACAAACCCAGCCCTTTGGGATTTGAAAGCAGGTATCTCTGGCTCAGAAACATGAGGAGGTAGGAAGGTCTTGGAAGGCTGGGGAAGACTGTGGCAAGCCTGAACTGGCTGATGACATACGTCAAAGCAGACCCACGGAAGTTTGTTTATAAAATTCCCTTAGAAATAACTTCATTTCTATTATGACTACCCCTTAACAAGCAGAATAGATCGACACTGTGAGAATCGGAGATCCATTTTCTGTAGCCACTGAGTCTTCACATCCTCAGAATCACTACTTGTGTTACTTTCCCCATAATTTCTTATTATTCTTTTCTGCTTATTTTTAGTCTAATGCTTTTCTTTTCTTTTTTTTTTTTTTACCTATACTTCTAATTTATTTTTTATCCTTCTCAAGAATAGAGAAGGTTAAATTGCTTTGTAGCCATTCTTCCACCTTGAGGAGTGCCTGGGGGGGCTGATCTTCTCCCAGAGTCCCCTGTGACTTACAACTTCCCTTGGAGTTTTGCCAGTTGAAAGAGCTTGGGGTGTTTCCCACCAACCCGCTGCATTCCCTGAGCAAGGTGGCTGCCTTCTGGCTATATGGCTCTAGTGAAGGTCCCAGCTCCTGTCTAGCAGTCCCTACCACAAGGACTTCCTCCCAACTCCCCTGGCCTACGCTACTAATGAGGTCCACCCTGGGAACCTGTAGCGACCCCCACCAGAACCTTACAGACATACCTTAGTACATTCCCCTCAAATTATTAAATTTAACAGTTCTATTTAATTGGGTAGCACAAGTATGGCTGCCCAGAGGTAAGCACTGGTAAGCATTTTGGAGTCTTTACCCTGTTTTAACTCCCTTTATTTATGATGTTACCTATAAGGAACAGATTTAGTATCCATCGATGGCTACATATTTATATCTTATTTCCTTTACTTACAATTACTTTGAAGAATGATGTCCTATTATGAATCATTTATACTTAACTGGTAACTTTATCAACTATATTTTGTGTCAATGAATGGATATAACTTGAAGATATCTTAAGATCAGAGGAAGCTTTGGAATACATCTTTTTTAACCTCTCAGTTTAGTTACACCAAATTTGTTGCATGTATTTATTTGATAGTTCCATTTTGTAAGGTAGGAGGTTTGGCTGGATCGTTTGTTGCTACACAGTCTGGGGGCACATTCTCGTGCTAAGTTATTTTGCAGACAACTAAGCTGCTTCATACTCAGGCTTCCCTCACCGCAGTGATTATATGACTTTTCCAAATTTCAATTCTACTAAATTAAAGAGTTTGCACTTGAACCCAAGGTAGCTGTCTCTAAGTCCCAGACCTATCTACTCTAAGATCTGTTTACCAGCATGTAAAACTTTATCTCTACCATTCTAAGTCAAAGAAAAATGTCAGCTTTTTTTTTTTTTTAAATGTGTGGTTCCAAAGAAGTAAGGTGTCAGGTCATGAATAGACATGCAGCAAACTTAAATGCATGCTTTTAAATGAAAAAAGCCAATCTCCAAAGTCTTTAGACCATGGGTCCAAGTACATAATATTCTAAAATAGGTAAAATTATGGAGAAAGTAAAATGATCAGTGGTTGCAAGGAGTTAGGGGAAGAGAGGGATAAATGAATAGAGGACAGAAGAGTTTTAGGGAAGTGAAAATATTATGTAGGATACCACAGTTATGGGGCTAAGTCCTTCTAAGTTAGTACAAACTCATGAAATTTACAACACTGGGAATGAATGTTAAGCTATGAATATTAAATCTTAAACTATAAACTTGAGGGGAATACTGATGTGTCAGGGTAAGCGGCGTATCAGTTCTAGCCAGTGTAACATGCTGATGGGGCATGTTGGTAATGGGAAGTAGAGAGTAGAGTGTTTATGGAAATCTTTATATTTTCTGTTCAATTTTTTAGTGAACCTGAAAATACCCTAAAAAGTAAAGTCTTTTTAAAAATATATAGGCTACACACACACACATATATATATATATATATAGATAGATAGATAGATAGATAGATATAGATATAGATATAGATATATAGATATGGATCCTTTTAAAAGGGAATAGTATTAATTTTTAGTGCCAACAGATTTTTCCATGTCTGACTTTAATTTTTGTTTAAGAAAAATGAGCAGCTTTTCTGTTTTCATACAAATATCTGCAGTAAATTGATAGGCTCATCTCTGGGGCTTTCTCACTGAAAACATGTTTTTCTGTTACTACTTTATTTTATTTTATTTTTTTTTTTTGTCTTTTTTTTTTTTTTTTTTTTTTTTTTTTTTTTTTTTTTTTTTTTTTTTTTTTTTTTTTTTTTTTTTTTTTCGATCTTTTTGAGACAGGGTCTCACTATGCAGTTCAGGCTGTCCTTAAGCTCACTTTGTAGCTCAGGCTGGTCTCGAACTCACAACAATTCTCCTGCCTCAGCCTCCCGAGTGCTGGGATTACAGGCGTGCGCCACCACGCCCGGCTTTTCTGTTACTACTTTAAAGCAGCTTCCACATCTGTCTGCTATGCTCAGATAGTGTGGATGCATGGTCGATCACCAAATGTACCTAGATCTGAGGAGGTTGACTTGCTGAAGAATTTTACAACTAAGTCCTGTGGTACAGATGTACAAGACCATTTTTATTTAAGTCTTGGAGATTTCTAGGAATAAACTAGAAGCTTAACTTGAGACTCTCAAAATCCTAACATCTATCCGAGCATTCATCACACATGACAGGATTAAGTTGCCTCCAACAACTGTTTGTGAATGGTACTGAATTAATTCAATTCTAATACAGTATATACAATGTGTGTCCTTTCTTCAGTGTACCAACCGGGACTGATACCTAAAGATCAGGACTTTAACATTCCTATGCATTAATTTTTTGATTAAACAATATAAGAAACTATTCTTCTTTAGAAAGGAACATAATGGACATATATCGTTTCCCTGTTGGTTGCTCAAAAGCAAGACGGGAAACAAAAGTCTCCACAAACACACACTTCTAAGATTAGACAGCAGCACAAGTCTTTGTGGACACCCATTTTCTGCAATTGGATTATTTGAGAACTGCATAAAGGATCTATGATTAATGTATTGAGTCCCACGGGCGGCATGCATATGGACCAGCCAGGCTTCTTCCAGAGCCACCTTTTTTCTGACCAGGTTTACAGTGATGATGTTTTGGAAATTTGTTCAAATGATTTACCAAGTAAGATTTCCGGAGCCCAGAGTTTTGTTTTTTCCTTTGCCTTCCAAAACATGTTCATGGGAAACTGTTGTTATTTATATTAAAGGGGGAAGAGAGAGATGTACTTTTGATAAAATCAAATAATCCTAAAATAATTTATTTGGGGCTTAGGAATCATTTGCTTTAGATTACAAATATACTTCCTTAACTTCATGTTCTTTGGAGCAATTTTAGAAATTATATTACTTGAGTATACAGAACTATGGGGTAATACAGGAATTTTTGAGGCATTCAGAAGAAGAAAATGAAATTAAAATTTTGCTATGGATATTGCTCTGTTACTACTATGCAGGTAGTGGTCCTAGTTCTGTGACATTTGCTCATAATACTGTTTTTACTTTATTTATCTTAAATTTTACTTATTTGGTACAAGATCTTACTACATGGCTCAGACTCATAGCGATCCTCCTGTCTAAGCCTCCCCAGTGATGGGATTACAGGCATGTACAACCACTCGTGGTTTTGGTGGGGTTCTGGGGCCAGCACCACATGCTGTACCAGATATTTTTTTCCTGCATTTTAGGGAAGGGTCTACAGGGTGTTCAGGGTCTCACTACTAGAATGGACTCACAGTGTATGGCTCTTCTGTTTACAGCTTCCCAAATGCTGGAATTACAAGCAAGTGCTGCCACGCCCAGTCTCAATCACCATCTCAGCTCACCCCAGGGGTGGGCCTGCAAGGCAGGCCTGGGGATTGAACCCCCATCCCCTGTGCCTGCTTGTGGGTGCTCGGCTATTTGGCCGAGCCCTGTACCAGGGATTGAACCCCACTCCTTGCACTTGCTAGGAACGTGCTTAGACCACCAAGCTATTTCCCCAGCCCATCATACTGTTTTTTAAAAGATTGAATCATGCATAATATATTCAAATATGTATTTTATATATGAATACTTATTTATTTAAAATAAATATATTTCATAATGTACAAATATAATAAAGGTTTATAATATAAAAATATGTTAAATAAGTTTTATATGATAATACGTGCATAGTGTGTAATAATGTATGAAGTAATAAAATAAGTAAGGTTCATTTTTACCATTAATTTGCTGTATGACCAGTGTGGACTACAAGTAGGATGACCAGCCGTCTTTGTTTGGAGCTACTGGGTTTGCAGAGATGTGGGATTTTCAGTTCCAAGCCCAAGATGGGTTGTTAGGTTTCACTCAGGTGAGCAGCTGTTGACAGGAAGGACATGAGTTTTCCTGGGTACCAAGGCCAAGCATGTAGGACCAGCAATGGGCCAGAGGAGAGTTAAGGAGAGAAGCTGAAATTTTTAGATAGTGGAGAGTATTTCTGTGTGGAGAGAAATGGAATTAGAACAAGCTAACCCCACTCTACATGGACAATGAGGAGAGGTTCTTCCAGGAATTTTAGAAGAGCTCAGTGCTGTGAGGGTTTCCCACCCGTTACCTCTGCTGCAAGCTACGCAGACACTTATTGGGCCACAAGAGGAAACCAGAACTTTCTTTTAGAGGAGCAGGCTGTTTCCATCTAATGTAGTGGCTAAAGTGAACATCATATTCAAATGATGAACTCTTTTTTTTCTTTTTGAGACAAGGTCTCATTACATAAATCCAGACTGACCTTGAACTCACAGTGATCCTCTTGCCTCAGCCTCCCAACTGATGATATTAGAAGTGTGCACCACCATGCCTGACCTCATATTTTTAAATTTTTATTTATTTATTTGTTTATTTGTTTGTTTGTTTGTTTGTTTATTGGCAGAACCGGGGATAGAACTCAGGCCCTTGCGCTTACCAGGCAAGCGCTTATTCTACTGAGCTATCTCCCCAGCCCTATTATTTTTTAAAAGGTATTATTTTATGAATGTACAGGAAAAACACGGTCCATTATTAAATCAGTATCTCTAGCATAGGGGCAAGCCAGTGGCAGAAGAGAAGCTCAAGCATTCTTTGTACCAAAGCACAAGGGAAGTTTTTCTCAAAAGGAAAATACAGCATACTTAACAGCGTCTTGACCAGAACTTAACACGAGTGCAGCCCATAATATTCATCAATTAGGGGCCAATGACAGCACCCCACAGCTCAATTCAATGAAAATTTCTACCTTGCATTCTTTACACAACCAAGTAAGCAAACACAAAGTCATCAACAGATGAAAACCAGTGAAATGAGATGATCTAGGTGTAAAATTCTCTAATCAGTTCAAGGACAGATTTTTGAGTGAACAGCAAAAAGTCTGGGCGTGTCTGTCCTTAGGCAGTTCTCTGTAATAACACTGTCCAGGCAAGCTTTAGAAGTGTCGGAAGCAGTGAGTTGGATGGGATTCACCCTGACACATGCCTCAGGGAACTCACTCTGTTATGTGGCCAATTATGTCTGGAACCCATTGGATGAGATTACTCTTGAGAATGCTGGGAAATCCAAATGTGGGTGCTGCATAGACCCATCCTGCCTGCTCTTGGGATGGACCAAGGCAAGGCTGCATTAGCTAGGGTCAAACTTGCCTCAGAGCTATGCATCTGTGCTCACACAGGTCTGAATGGAAGGGTCCCTGCAACCTGGTGAGCAGGACATCCTGAGTTCAATTTCTAATTAAAAAAAAAATAATAATAATTTGAACTTTTATTGAGTTCTCTGGATCCATGGGGAGATGAGGTCTTTTTCTCAGTAGGCCTTAGAGACATGACTTTGGCTTCATTTTGACAGTTCTAAAAATAGCCTTGAAATGGTGCCTAAGATGCTGCTTAACTCTCCCCAACTTTTACTGCCATAGCTTAGTGATTGTCAGGAATGCTGAAGCAATTTAGCCTATGTATTCTCTATTTTCTTCTTTTTTATTACCCTCCTGTCACAAATTTTCTAAAAATTTTTAGGTAGAGCTCTATAAATAAAATTCTCTATATAACCTTCATCTACTGTTCAACTTGCCTTTTGACCTAGAGCTCTAATTTCCACTACCTTTTTTTTTTTTTTTTTTTAAGTAGAATATTTATTGGGAAAGAAAGTTTCTGTCTCAGAAGGGACAGAAGGGAGACCTTAGCAGGTTGTCCCTTCACTACCTCTCTTGACTAAAGTTACAAGCCTAGTTTTTGTACAATTATTTTCTAATAAACACAGAAACACACATGTGATTTTTAAAATATAATTTTATTTTACTTGTTACTCTGATTCCAACCAGTATGATGACAACCCCAAATTAAGGACAGTTTTGAAGGATGGGACACTGTGCTAGTTATTATTACACCCTAACCTTGACAGGTTGGCAGGTTTCACGAGACCCAGACAGCACGGCAATTATATGCTCTTACTAGTCATTCTTATCTCGGGACACTTATGGCTTTGTACACCATCTCCTATTGATCTTTCTAATGCTTCCATATCCCCTGCCAACTGTATATCTCTCATTGCTGGCTAAAAACTGATATTTGGGAGATATTTTTATCTTGAGTAGTTTCCAGAAATAGCGGTCCTTTGAAACTTACAAGCTGCAATGCATTTTCTTTACCATACAAAGCTTTTAGTAGCAATTTTTAGCTGGTACTTATATATATTATGTCTATATGTGTGTACATATATATTCTTGGGAGGATTTTCTACAAAATTTCTGGTGCCCTATTGGTAACCTTGAAAGCTGACTTCTTTTGTATTATAGAATTAGCATTTGGCACCTATTTATGAATTAATAAAACTGAAATGTCGCTTTCTATTTAAGTAATGTTTTTCACACCTTTGGCATTTTTAACTGCTCTTTTTAATTGTGTCCTTGGGATAATCATTTATTTTGGATCTTAAATATCAAGCTTTCAGCATTTGGCCTTTAGAGACTGTGTCACGAGGCTGAACTCTCCTACTTGGAAGTGACCATTGTTTGTACTTAAGCTGTTCTGATAGTTTGTCACCTGTCCAGCTTTCAGCTTGCCCTATAAATTGAAGTATTATTTAGTATCTGACTGTGCATAAAAGTGTTCTTATGTGGTTTAGCAACCAAACAAATTCTGTAATGAGGAAGAGGTGTGAACAATTTGTTGTGGTTATGGTTGTCAAGGAAAGTATTTCTTTACTTAGTGTTTGACAACAGCCATGTTTGTTTATTGGTTGGTTTTCTTGTACGTTTGTGATAATGGGAAATGATCATGGGACTCACACACACTAGGTAAGTGCTTCAACCCCACCCCATGCTTTTAAAAACTTTATGAATAGGAAAGTTTGCTCAGAAGCACAGAGGAAAAAGCATACAATAAAGTGAGCTACGAGCCAACTGGATGTTATGAGAATGCATTAGATGTAAAATTCTGTTTGTCAATTGATGTGATATTTTATAATTTGGGAATAAATTAAAGAGAGAAAATGTGCTGAAAAGTGTGATACCTTGGGGACAGAACAGCAGCAACCTTTGTTGAATTTCTATTACTTTGTTTTGGGAAATCTTGTATTGTTTCCAATGTTTTTTTTTTTTTTTCCTATAACTTTTATATTCTCAAAAACAAATGAACAAACAAACAGAGAGTCCTTGTGCAAGAAGCCCAAGATCCTACTATGTTCTCAAAATATACCTAGTGCATTTTTAGAGGAACTGTTTAATTAAACAGACAGCCTTGTCTTGGCTGTATACAAACTAGTGGGACAGGACTGTAAAAAAATTTGACAACACAATCAGTGAGATGGTGAATATACTGCCCAGGGGTAGACTAGATTGCTCCCGGCTGCTGGGGCTACAGAAATGGAAAGCTTAGCTCCTGGGTTTGTTCACTTCATGCAAGGTGATGCTTAAAAGGGAAGGAATGAGTCATGGTACACGGTAAAGCTAAAACTCCTTATGGGAAAAAAACCTCAAATTATGATAATGAATAATTTCTTTAAAAAAAAATCTCAAGTTGTATGCCTTGTAGAATAAGAGCTATGTGGGGGTAGCTGAGGCTGGCTTGATCCTGTGCCTTGTGCACCTAAATTTTGGGCTCATATTTAGTAAATGTGAGACATAAAATGTAAGTGATGTGGAGAAATTTGAATTGTAAGGTGAATGATTTTTTTTAGAGAGAAGGAGTAAATTTGTCCTATTCTGAAGCCATCAGCCTATGAAAAGGGCATATATGATTTAAAATATACACGATCTGGGGCTGGGGAGATAGCTCAGTGGTCTCAGTGCCTGCTTGGTAAGTGAGAAGACCTGGTTCAAACCCTAATACAAATGCAGTGCAGGCATGGTGGCACATCCCTGTAATTCCAGCGCTGGGGAGGCTGAGACAGGAGGATTAATATGAGGCTGAGCTGCATAGTGAGATGCCACACCAAATGAATAAATAAATGAAAGACTAAAAATATTTTTTAACTTTTTACCAAGATGGCGCTGAAGCCCCTGCCCCTCTCACAGCTGAAGCCAAAACAAAAGCTTTGAAGGCCAAGAAGGCCGTGATGAAAGGCATCCACAGCCACAAAAAAGATATGTCACCCACCCTCCACCATCCCAAGACCCTGCAGCTCGGAGGCAGCCAAATACCCTCAGAAGAGCACCCCAAGGAGAAACAAGCTTGACCACTATGCCATAGTCAAGTTTCCCTGACCACAGAGTCAGCCATGAAAAAGACCGAGGACAGCAACACACTGGTGTTCATTGTAGATGTCACAGCCGATAAGCGCCAGATCAAACAAGCTCTGAAGAAGCTCTATGACATCCATGTTGCCAAGGTCAATCCCCTAATCAGGCCTGGTGGAGAGAAGAAGGCATATGTTCGACTGGCTCCCAATTATGATTCATTGGATGTTGTCAACAAAATTGGGATCATCTAAACTGAGTCCAGCTGGCTAGTTCTAAATGCATACTTTTTTCCCCAGTAAAAATAAATAAAAATAAAAACTATTAAAAAAAAAAGATATATGTGATCTGGAGTATTAGAAGTCAAATGAAATCCAATCGGAAGTGATCATTTTTTAATGGATTATAACAGCTACAGGAAATTATTTCTTCTTTCATTACTCTCTTTATAAACTTCTAGGAGGATTATTTATGTTAATAAAACATTGTTTATACTTCTCCCTTCCTTCACTTTTGAGGAGCCACATAGCTGCAGCATGTTGCACACTAACATACTTACTTTTCAGTACTCCATGCCACAAAAGAAATCTTATGATTTCTTCAGAAAGCTTATGATATCCAAAGATTGAGCCAACACCGCTGCCACCTGTTGCCTCACATTTAAGTATCTTCTATTTCTAAACAACTAGCCTGATGTCTCTCACATGTTATTCTACCACAATTTTAATCTAGAAGAATAGGAAAACAAAACAATTAAAATATTTCAAGTGCAAGAGGAAGATCTCAGGAAAAAGAAAATTCTGTAGAAAGGAAAGCAGAAAATGGACTGGAAGAAGAAAATAATGGATTGTAGAGTAAACCTCATATTTCATAAGTATGAAAAGGGTTTTATCCAGTGCTTAACATAGGCAATTATTTTTTTTTTCTCCACTGACTTTTCAGCTCTGCCAAACATAATTTTTGGATTTCTCAGCTTCTATATCCTATTACAACTTCTATCTTCCAGTTCATCAATTTAAAAGATGGAGAAGGGCCAAAATGGTGAAAAGTAAGGAAATAATATTATAAGAGCCTATAGAGAAGAAAAGGGGTGATGCATTTGAAAGACTGAACTTACTAGGTGTCACGTTTTTGGTAGATTGAACTAGGATCACTGGGCAGCAGGTATATTATCAGAGATATTCTAATTCATTGCTAGCAACAGTCTGTGGGTGATTCAGGATGTAGAGGATTGACTATTACTGGAAGTGTTCGTAGCTTTTTACTTATCTGGTTTGTACTTGGTTTTCCATTCTTCTCAGCTCTCTTTCGGGTTTTCATTGTACCACCTGTCCCCTTGCTTGCCAATGGTGCTTCCTCTTAGGCTGGACATTCTTGTCTCTTCCTTTTACCCAGGCTCTTCTCCTAATCCCTTTATCATCTATTTACTTTATCTAAGTGAGAAATGGGCACCAAAGTCCTGGCTCTTTGGCTTTCTTATTGCCTCCTGAGCCCACCCTCCTCTTTCAACCCCATTCCCATTGTTTCCACCCCATTCCCATTGTTTCAGGGTTTCCTTGAGCTGTGAACACCTTCCAGACATAAATTGCCTTTTTATAAGTATCTGGTTACCAATGCAACAAGCTGTAAATATACTGAATGAATATGTGACTTTTGATAACTTACTGTAAGCCCACTTTTATCTTGTTTGGAGGGTTGTTCTATTCAATAATAATGTATAATCATTTCAGGTAGATCTGCTCAGCTGAGTGGCCCGTGGCTAATGTTAGACAGATCCTCCTGAAAGTAAGGAGACACCCACATCTCACTGGGTGATCCAAGCAAGGCCAGACGGAATGCTATAGTTTTGATTCTAACTGCTGTCTCTTTTTTGCGAAGAATTCTCTTGCTGTAGGCTCTAGACTCTTGTGTTCTCACTTTCTCCTTTTGTCCTCATGCATTTCCCCATCAAACTCTGTTCCCAGTGGCTGACAGGCAGACTGGGTGCTTCTTCCAATCAGGTGTACAGGCAGAGTCACATCGTTGGGTGTGTGGTCTGTCAATGGTTGCAAAACCAGGTCTCAACCAATGACAGACCACACACCCAACAGTGGCCCCATGAAACTGGATTTCTTAGTGGCTGTACAACCATTTTAATCTGTGAAGTACACACTGTGATGTTCGCACTCCGGGGAAATTGTCTAATGACACATTTTTCTGAACATATCATCAACATCAAGTGATGCATGACCACAGTTACAGAGGTTTTGATTTTTCAATTGGCAATTGTTGAAAGTTTGGACTTTCTGCTTGGCTTCACAAACATAGTTAGCTATTTTATGATTACTCTAGTTATTTATTTTCACATTGATAGATTTATGGGTCCAAGCAAAGGCATGCAATCTTAACAAAGGATCCTCTAGTGTTACAACTTTCTTAAACAGTTTACTGGAACTGCTGTGAATTCTTATTCCTTCCTTTGACCAAATGTTGTAGTCAAGTTTTTCTCTGTATCTTTGACAAAAATGGCTTTATAGACCACCCTTTAAGAAGAAAGAAGATTTAAGAAAAGAAATACATTCTTGGCTGAGTATAGCTTGGAAGACCTTCTCTTATTACTGTGATGCCTTTCTCTTCCTGGTTATTTCTGGTTTCCAACTACTGAATATTCCTGGGATAGAATCCTCTTGAAATAAAATGTGATATTCTAACTTTTCAGCCTCCTCTTACATAAACAGGGCGAATATTACTGTTTTATGGAGGAAGAAAATCGGGGAATTGAAAAAAGTCAGGGGAAAAAGATTGGTAGAATGAGTTTAAAAAAATAAAGTTCCATGTTCTTATGTTTTATTTTCCATCTTTTTAATGGAGGAAAGGTGTACTTCACTTACAGTTTGTAGAGGTTTTATTCCATAATCAACTGGCTCCAAGGCATGCTGAAATGTGGCAGAGGGCAGCAATTCATAGCAGTGGAAGGCAGCAAAAACAACTTTATTTTTTACATTGTCTTAGATTTCCCTCCTATTAAATCTCTAGTGATTCTGATGTCCAAAATATAAGACACTGAAATGAGCTTTGGCTCTTACACCCTGCTTGCAGGCTCTGCAGTCTGTGTGAGTCAACTCCACAGCGGTCACCTGTGACACACTCATACCACATGAGGCCACCATAGCCCACCACAGTCAAGTGAGGAACAGGTGAAGTCTAAAGTCTGTGGGTGAAATAATGAAATGAACCTCAGATTACTTTCCAAAGCATTGGCCTTTACAAGAAGAAAATCTGTATTCTGACTTTATAGTCTAGCCAGTTATTCATTCACCAAAAACATGTTGTTAGTGGTGCAAAACTTATTCCCCTCATCAAGTTATTCTACTGCCTACTTATCAGGGTTGAGTGTGAGGCATTGTATTGTGGAACAGATGAGAACATGTCTTCGAAGCTCCCTCAAACTTGTTAAAAATTTCCAATTAGTACAAGAGGCATTTGTTTGGGTTTTTACTTTCCAGTTTTTAAACTCTCCGGTTCAAGTGCTGATGCTGTTCGGTCTTCTACCTCACCTCTTCTTTCTTAATTGGCATTTAAGGACTGAATTATGCTATCATCTTCTACACACAATTTAGCACCTCTGTTCACTTCCTCTGTTCACAGGAACAGAGAGCCTTTGAGGAAACATCAGCTCGAAATATTGTGTTCACAGTGGACAGAAATCCAAAGCTCAGAGACCTCTTGGGCTCAAGATCACATGGACTTTTTCTTAGTTGGACAATACAGAGCTGGATAATAAAGAATTACATGGGATAGAACCAATTCTAATTTATTAAGAACAAGCATTTTTTATGGAGATAATCTTACACTTAAACTGTATAATGAAAATTAGGCAGAACATTTAAGACAAGCATGAACTAGTCATCTTTCTAAACTTAACTAACATCCTCTGCCAACTTCTGGAATGTGGGAGGTGCTGATCTGTTTTGAAGATACTCTAGATGTCTCCTGAGGTCACACTCTATCATCAGTTTTCTGGTATCAGTACTTGAACAGAAGGCCAAATTCAAGACTGCTATTTCCAAACAGAGGCAGCAAAGAAATTCTCTGTCTCCCAAATCCTAAGGCTCTTTGGTAGGCCAGTTCTACCATGTATAAGATTAAATAGTAGCAAGCTGTCTGATTTTGGAAATCTTCCTGAAAACACTACTTTACTCTAGTCCTTAAAATCTCCTCTACATTATTCTATATGAAAATGATCATCTCCAGAATTCCACAGTTGAAACAGTCAAGGCGAAGCCAGGCATTTATGGAGTGTATTGATCACTTGGTTCAGGGATTGTTGGTCAAATGAATGAATGATGGGAGAAGAGATGTGCTGATTTAGTTGATCTAATTGTGAATGATATTGCGGCCAGGAAGAATATGGTCTGGGGAAGATATTTATGATAGGCAAATAACAATGACATGAAAGCAAAGCAGGTGTTGAGGACCCCAGGAGAAGTATTGAAATATTGGATCAAAATTTTTTAAGTAGTTTTTTTTTTTTTTTTTGTCTTTTTTGAGACAGGGTCTCGCTATGCAGTTCAGGCTGGCTTTAAGCTCACTTTGTAGCTCAGGCTGGTCTCGAACTCACAACAATCCTCCTGCCTCAGCCTCCCGAGTGCTGGGATTATAAGCATGCACCACCACGCCCGGCTTTTTTTTTAAGTAGTTGTACTGAGAATTATTCATTTTTTTCCCCAAAGCCTCATAGGAAATTAACTTTTCTTTTCTTTTTTCTTGGTGCCGGGGATTGAACTCAGGACCTTGTACTTGCCAGGTAGATCCTTATGCCAATGAGCTCCCTTCATAGAAAATTTACAGACATAGCCATAACTTGGAATTATCCTCCCAAAAGAAAGCGTTGTAAGGCAGTCTTAAATTTGGGCTTCCTGGAGACTTGGAGAGACAATATGCACATATTAAATAAATGCCTGTTTGATTGAATGAATGAATAAATGTCAGGGCTGAGTAGAAGCTGAGTCCTCAGTTACAGTTTCAGCTCTGCTGCCCCCTTTACCTCAAGGCTGGACCTTCCTTACCAGCACCACCAGCACCTCAGCTGTAATTTGGAAGACAGAGCAGAAGACAGGAAGAGCAATGAAAGGACACTGAAAACAGTATATGGGTGCTAATTTTAAATTAGCTCTGGTCTTTCTATGTTCTCCTGTAAAGAAACAGAATGACACCTCATCTCTTTCAGCCAGTTTATAATACTGATAACTCCTTCTTGGGCTCAGCCCCAGAGAACAGAAGTTGACATTAAAATGGTGCATGTGACAGAAATATGGCCTTGTGGAACTCCTTGTGGAACTCCCCAGGGGAGTTCCAAATCAGATCAGCTGTCCTTCATCAATCAAAAATTGGCTGTCACTCGCTCCTCTATTTGGAATGATTCTAGCCTTCTGTATCATGGCAGAATGGCGAGTTCACTCACGGAGACGGTTTAGCAAGAAACTTGGCATCTCCTTGTTATTGTAATCTCAGGCTGCAGAATGAAATGTCTTAACAGCCAAATCAACCTCATGGTTTGCAGTACTATGTTTCAGATGTTTTTATTCTTACATTGTTGCTCTCTTCTTTCAATGCAAATGTGTGGCTTGTGATCAGTGAGTTGAGTCCTTCTGCAGTCAGCTGAAATCCCCAGCTGTGTCAGGGCTCTGGACAATCTTCCAGGAATGATCACTGGCAGAGGGGGAATATTTGAAGTCTGTGCCATTTGGTGAAGCACTGTGGTAAGTATTCTGAGGCATAAAAACTCACTGAGGCCGACATTGCTATGCCCACCTCCTAGGAGAGGAACCAGATTACCTCCGGAACAGATCAGGAGTCATAGTAGGTAGCAGGCGCCCATGGGCAGCAGGCACTGTAAGCACTCGGGAGCTCTCCTTTTGGACTGTGGTGCTTCATGCAGAGACTGAGTTATCCACCTTCTTTCAGTTAAAAGAGTCTGATTACTTGAAAGAACTAATTGCTACACAGAGCAGATATATACTCTCTACTTAAGTTTTGAATAATCCTAATGACTCAGCAGGATAAATGTCTAGCATCTAGGAAAATACAATAACATCTATTTCAAATGTTCTTCTTAAGTAGTTATAGAAATTCAGTATCAGGCATAATCATTAATTTTATTTAGAATGTCTTTAATTATTTAGTTTTTGCTATGACTGTCATGGTCCTTAGAACCCTGACCCAGTTTATTCTTTACCCGACTTTTATCAAAGCAGTTAGTTTTCAGTATTGACGACAGTTGTGAGGAATCAAACAAATAGTATCATTATGATTGCCATTGTAAGTATACTTTAAAAAAATACACACGTCGTATACACTCACTTTCATAAGAGGTACTTCTGAGTGTTTCTTGCCACTCCCACTAAAAAGAAATCAACAATGACAACAAAACAACAACAAAACCCAAGTAATATAAACCAAAGGCAGCTAAAACCAAGGGCCTGGCTTCAATTACATTCATTGATTTCTTTTTGCAATTGCACCATGGAGTGAGAAAAACTTTTCTAAAACTACAAATGACAGAAATTCCCAGACTTTCATACACTCAACTTCTTGTTGTAGGACAATCACCACAAAGCCCAGGTTAGGAGGAACAAGGTCCCCAGTTGGAAATTTATTTTATTTGTATTTAATATTTATTTGTTTAATAAATATATCTAAAAATATTTATTTCCAGGGAGTTGTGAAGGGACCACAAGCAAACTGTAATCTCTTTATATGTTTGCATATCTATCAGGCTTCTTAAATTATTAGAGCTCTTCATTTAAGACATTCACAGGTTTGGTACTATCAAAAGACATAAAGCACAACAAATTTAGCTTAACATTTTTCTCGATTGCTTTTTATTGGCAGAACCAGGATTTGAACTTAGGCCCTTGTACTTGACGGGGAAGCACTTATTCCACTGAGCCATCTCCCTGGCCCCTCGATTGATTTTTGTTCATTATTCTGGAACCTATCAGCTCTCAAAAGCACAATAGTCTCAGAAAACATGCAATATGTTCAGGCAGTGTTTATGGACAGAAAACAGAAATGACATGTAGAGTAAGGTCTAAGAGTTTAATTGCTTTGCTGCCTTAGTTGAATTAGCTATTGACTAAAACTCCGCTGTTGTAACTGAAACTCAGCCATTTGTCACATGAGCTACTCCTATTTAATGACTTTCACTTCACATGAATGATTCCATATTGGTTTAATGCATTCAGCCCAATACAGGAGCCTGGTCCAAATCAGTGTCCTCCAACAAATTTCATTTGCCAGTATCAAATTCTCCTCAGTGACTAAAGATTATTTAGTACACATCTCATCTCAACTGTATAAGAAATGCAAATATTTTAAACCAATTTTAATGTTCAAAGTGAAAGAAAACACCAAGAGTAGAAATCCATTTCAAGTATTTTCCTGCTACATTTATTTTATCTGTTACCGAACATGTAGAGTGTAACAAGCATAATTTTCTGACATCATGCAAAGTGACACAGCTCAAGGTACAGCCTGTTGCCAGCGAGAAGTAAGAAGCACAAAATAATGTCAGGCTGAGGAGGATACAGACCACGTATCTGCTGGAACATGAAGGACTCTGGTCTGATGACCATATCAAAAGGAAAGGCAACTCTGTGTCAAGTATGTCACATTTTCTTGATACCAGCAATAGAGAATATCTTGTCCCCTAGTTGGATTCGATTCTCAGGATGTTTTCCACAGATTTTAGCCAGCTATGCCCAAAGAATGAATCACCTGCACTTCTGAGACGATACTATTTAGAGACTCTACCCTAGCAATGACTTAGTCAATAACCAAGCAAAATTCCAAGGAATTTATACCTAATTCCAGCTGATAGGGTATAACACAGAATAGTTCGCTGAAGGAAGCCTTGTTGACCTAGACATGTGAGTGATATTTTGTATCCATTCTGGGTTCTGCTACATTCTTCAGATGAGTGCTGATATTTTCAGTTTAATTGAAAATAATTTAGAAAGAAATATTTTAGGCAGAAATATATCAGTCAGTTTTCCTGTCCCTGGACACAATAGCCCCAAACTCACAATTTAAAGGAGGAAAAGCTTAATGTAGACCAGGTTGGGAGAGATTTATTCTGTGGTCAGCTGGCTCCAAGAGGCAAACATCGCAATATAAGGATATAGTGGATTGAAGCTGCTTAATTAATGGTGGCTTGGGGAAGAGCACATGGAAAAACAGCACCAGAGAGGAAAAGCAGCAGATTGGAGATGGTCTCCAGAGCACGTCTCTGTGACCCATTCGGGCATAACTAGGAGTGTGCTCTACTAATCTGCTAGTTTTTTTTTTTAATCCAATGAAGTGGGCATATCAAGAGTGATGGCGAGAATCCCCCTGTAGTGGTTGATATACTGTGTCAACTGAGGGGTCAGAAGCTTAGCTGGATCAGTTTAGCCACTTCCCCTAAGGTATGGAGGCCCCGCCTTAGAGTGACTCAGCATTTAGAGGGGATACAGAGGGGTTGTGTGCCTCTCCTTTGGCAGCTCTTGATCTCCCTAGCCACTGATGCTTCCTCAGAGGTGTGCCGGTCTTCGCAGTCAGCGCAGAAGGAAGAACAAAAGGCTGGACAGACACCGCAGCTGCTGCTCCTCCTCTGCTCTTCATTGTTTTCTGCCTCCATGAACCGCTGCTGTCTGCCTTAGAGCCAGTGGAGTACGGACTGAAACCTCCACGAACCGTGAGCTAAATAGACCTTTCCTTTTTTAATTTTGGGTGTCAGATATTTTGTCCCAGCAATGGGAGAAAAGTAACTGAGACAGCATCCTACGAAGTTCACACCCAAATGCATCTTAAATAGCAAGTGTATAAGTCCACCCGATATAACACAACTATTCTGTGCACAACTGGAAAAGTAATAATCCCTTCTCCAAAGTCTCAAATGTTTCCACATTTGTCAAATCCAAGAATCTTTTGAGACTCAAGGTAAATTCTTAGATTTAAATCTCAATAAAACAATTGATATATATAATTCTAAAGTATAGTGGAGCAGGATAAACATTCCCATTTCAAAAGGGAAGAGGGGCAGTTACAGAACAGAGTTGGACTAGGCCCACAACATAGCTCAGTAGATTAAGCCCTGCTTAGGCAAGCGTAGGAAGCAGGCTTCTATCCCCAGCAACACATGCCACACTGGCCCACCCTGGGCATGCTAAGCTGGCCACTGAGACCTGGTGTGGTGATGCGCGCCTGTAATCCCAGCACTGGGGAGGCTGAAAGCAGAAGGATCACCATGAGTCTGAGCTGTATAGTGAGACCCTGTACCAAATACATTAAAAAAAAAAAAGTCAGACTAAAGCAAGACCAAAGCTGGCAGGGCAAATGTTGCATCTAGCAACTACTTGTGCAGCCACCAGGTTACACAGGGCTATTGTGTAAATTACAAAGGGTGTAGCCCCACAGGGCCTCCCTTCAGGCGGGTGCCACTCACAACCGCAGCTTTCCTCGGCTGATGCCCACACTTCTGGGGTCTCTGGCTTCCGAGGTCTCCACTGGCGCCCTCAGCTTCATTCTCCAGTCGCCTGCACTGCATTCTCAGAGGCTAAGAATCTCTTGCTGATTTCTCAAATTCAGAGCTTCCTCTGAAATCTGGGTGGAAGCTTTCCTGACCCCACAGATTCATCAGTGTATCAGGATATGAAATCAATACACTAAAATCAGTAGTGTCCCTGTACAAATAATACTGCACTCATTGAGGAAGAAATTAGGTGAACAGTGCCATTTGTAATAGCATCAAGAAAAATTAAATACTTGGAATTAACCAAGGAAGCCAAAATCACTACAGTGAAAATTATAGTACTCTGAAAAAGAGTATCAAAGAGGGCATCAGAAAACGGAATTATCCCATTTCTGGATAAGCAGCACCAATATAGTGAAAATGGCCATATTTCCAAAACTGCTATGAAGTATTTATTTATTTTTATTTTTATTTTCTGGTATAGAGCCTTGCTATGCAGCTTGGACTTGCAGTGATCCTCCTGTCTCAGCATCCCCAGCACTGGGATTATAGGCGTAGTGGTTCACCTGGGGTTCCCAGGGCCAGCGCCACACAGCATGTGGTGTGAGGATTGAACTTGGGACCTTGCACTTGCATGGCAGGTCCTTATGCCACCAAACTAACTCCCCAGCCTCAGCTAGGAAGGTTTAACACAATACCAATAAACACACCAGCAGCATTCCTTTCAAAAAGGATGGAGCTTCCTCTCAAAACTGAAATTTGAAATTCCATTTGACATAGATATATCCCTTGTAGGTAGCTTCATGCATGAACTAAGCACATCACGTTACAGTGATGCATGCACACCCATGTTTACAGCAGCATAATTCGTAGTAGTTACATCTTGCCCACCAAGATGGCTAGACAAAGAAAATATGGTTATATACAATGTCACAGAGAAGAAAAATTGAATAACTTGTAGGAAAATGGATGAACCTGTAGGTTGCGAAGTTAAGTGAAATAAATCAGTATAAAGCTTAACTACCAGTTTCTCTTATATAAGAAACCCAAAATACAAGTAAAAAAGCAAAATGAACGATAGACAATGGGAAATAAGACAGAGCTTTGACAAATGGGAAGGTTACCAAGAGATGCAGGGAAGGAGGCTAAAAAAAGAATTGAGATTTGCTATGTGCGTGCACTGAATTCTCATGAGGACTAGAAGCATTACGAACCGCAAACGTGTGCTAATACAAAATAAAAACTGAAAACTTATGAGTCCTTCTGTTTGTCACAAAGTCCTGCTGGTTGGTCCCAATGGCTTTGATTTCTTTCATGTACTGTTACATAAAAGCTGGTGTTTAATGAAATGCTTTTTCTAAATGATTTCTTGTGGAGCTTTGATAACTTATTTGAGTCCTCTGGACTTCTGTTTTGGCATTTGAAGATATGGTAAATGAAGAAACACTTTTACTGTCATGAAGAGAGGGCCAAACATACTGCTGAAGAGAAAAAGCTCAAAAACCTCATACTGGTGTCAGGGGGTGGCTCTCTGCTAGAATGCTTGCTGAGCGTGTGCAGGGCCCCAGGCTTAATGTTCAGAAAAAATATATAGTGTATTTTCATTTGTGAAAAGCTCTTTAAATACTTAAATATATTTATTGAATATACTAATGCCAAAGATCTAAATGGTAAAGCTGAAATACTTAATTTACTAGAAGATAAAATAGGCAAAACTCTTGAAGACGTAGGGATAGCCAGGATGAACAGATGAAGAAAATACTTTTAACAAAATATGAAAAGGAAACTTGATCAAAACAATGCAGTAATGTCAAATAACAAAGCTAAAAAAACAAAGCAAAATCATGCAAAAACTGATAATAATGATTTTTCCCAGAGGCAGGACAAATTTGATCATTTTCAAGGAAAAAGGCCTCACAATCAAGGTGGATAACTTGGGCAGGAGCCCTGGTGATTTGTTTGAGCCTATGCCCATCAAGGACCTGGCAGTGCTGAACTTTCTTGTATTATAATTGGATGTGAAAAACCAGGCTGGATCCATGAGTCTTTGGCCCCTTTTGCAATTCCCTATTTTTTTTATGAGCTCGTCCTCCAACAGACCCTTATCGATGCTTTGCTACTAATAAAAGCACTACTTCCTGACCCATTTCTGGGACTCCTTTTGGCTCTGCCTTTGTGTAATTTTGCCAGTCGAGTCCTGAGTTCTTCCTTTCACTCCAGCCTTTGTCTCCAGAATGTGAATCCCATCTCAGTGTCGGTTTTGGAACACAGATTTATTCCTGCTTTGCAAGACAAGTATTGTGTTGCTGGTTTATTTTAATAGTTCATTTAAATTGTTCCATTGTAGCTGCAGTGGCCAGTGCTTCACAACGTGCCCTGGTGTCCCCTGCTGCCACTTCCCACGTGTTCAGTGGTACCTTGGTGTAATTTTGTGATTGCTCCTTTTTGGATTAGAAGTGCTTTATAAGAAATTGGGTACTGTACTTATTTGGCTACCTATTTGGCTGCTGAGAAGAAGGCTTAGATGGGTTTCTCTTTAAAGAAAAATTACATTGTATAATTTTCCAAACAGTTGCTTGGCGTTCAAAGGTCCCTTCAAGGGGAAGGAGTTACAGAACATTATCTTGGGCTGTTTACTCTGAGTTAAAGGGCCTTTCCTAACCTTCCTCCTTATCTAGAGCAGCCCTGACTTAAAGGTTGGTCCAAAGTCAGCACTAGCCTTCGTAATCTCTCGTCCTTTGGCACCTGCCCTTTCTTTGTGCTCTATAACATCATGTCTGCACTAATTTTTCCAACCTAGCTTGTTCTGTGTATCTAAGTTTTTTTTTTCAATTAGGCTATTGGCTTTGCTCTTAGTCACTCATTTATTCAAAGTGTAGTCTTTGTAGACAGAATGCCTAGAATCTTGGCTCCATTAGTACTTCAGTGTATGACCTTGCAAAAGCCTCTTGCCATAGCAGTGCTTTAAACCCCTTCTCTGTTCAATGTGATAACTGCACCTATCTTTTAAGGCTGTTGGACAAGGTTAGATACACGATATATGCCATGCATTCAATACAGTACCTGACATGAGTACTTCTTGTGATTTAATTGCTACATAGGTAAGAGCCTTGGTGAACAGATGATATTCAATGGAAATAGTCTCTCCCCAGATAGTTTATAGTCTAGCAATTAACAACCAATTAGTCAATATTTATTTAAATTCTACTATTTAAGCAGTACAGGGTCCTATGAGAATGTCTATCTTTTCCAAGGAAGGTTTGGACAGGATCCATTGAAGTCACAAACAATTTCTACCTGAAGGACTAGGTATGAACCAGGGGAGTGTGAGGAGGGCTATTCCAGACAAAGGGAACAGCGTGCATGGGGACTCTGTAATGGCGAGGAGCATGGAGTATATAGGGGCCTGAAGACGGTCAGTGTGGTTGGGGTACAGTGGCTGATGAGGAGAGAGCTTCAACAGCTAGGAGTTACTGTAGGAGCTTAATTGAAAGGGCACTAAGAAAGGAAAACCAGAAATACAGTGCTAATGTAAGAGAGCAACTATAAAGAGTTGTCACCTTTCCAGACTAGAGTCTGGCTTTGTCTTCATTGCATCTTTCTGTCTTCCCTATCAAGTCTCTTATAAAATCCTGCCTTTACATCCCCGAGGACCTATGTCAGAACCCCTGTGGGGTATAAGTTATGTGGGGTGGTGTGGATGGTGCTGCTTTGCTGTTTCTGGTGCCTAAAGAGCTCAGAAGAGCTGGAAAGACTTATGAGCCCTGCTGGGGCTGTGCTTGATGGAGGGAACGGAGGACAGTAGGAAGGAGTTTGCCGTCCAGTCTCCCTCTAGTGGCTGCAGTTGGTGGAATCTGAGAGGGAGTCCACAGGCATACAAAAAAATGTGATTTGCAGTCTCAACTCCAGGATCAGATATTAGTGTGTACAGGCTGTGTTAAAGAATTTGGTTTTATTATGAACTTATAGGAAAGATGACCAATGGGAGGAAAAGACCTGAGAAAAAGCTGGGCATTCGTAAGTGGAGATGAAGACTGACATGGTCTTGCTTTGGATAGTACCTGATTCCAATGTCTTCCTTTCAACATAGAGAAAAATACTTTGATAGGCTTTGTAGAAAAAAAATATTCATTAACTGTTTCTTCTGGGAGCAATGAAGGTGGAGTTCCTTGTGTAATGGGGAATCAGGGAAAACCTCTAGTTTCTGAGTTGGAAAGTATTTATTTACACATATTAGTTTAAATATATACATAATTATATAGATATTTAAATCAATTTGATTCTTTTCTTTTCTTTTTTTTTTTTTTTTTTTACAGAACCGGGAATTGAACTCAGGCCCTTGTGCTTGCCAGGGAAGCGCTTATTCTACTGAGCCATCTCCCCAGCCCCTTAAATTGTCAAATAAAACCCCAAACCTTTTAAAGATCTTGCTGGATTTAAGCTGTTGGAAACTTGGATATATGTCTATTAAGAGGAGTTTTAAGTGGTCATACAATTTTTTCAGCTCTTAAAGGACCTTGACCTCTACCAAATCCACCTGAAATGTAAGGGGAAGGAGTTTACTACCCTCCCACTTCCTCAGTGGTCCCAGACAGCCTTCTCTCTACAGTGTGCACTTTCTCTTGGCCTGTCTCGTAGGTTTTTACCAGTTGTGAAGCAGAGCAGGCACACCCAGGCCCGTCCCAGGCTTATTTTTTCTCCCTCACCCCAATGTGTGCAAGATGTTGTCACATAAACCACAAATTGTAAGTTACAAATCATTTCTCAATGTCTACACACAACAGTATGCTTGAAAGTCAACCACTGTTTCAACACCAAGTGTTCTGAATTTCAACAATAAGCAAATTGATGCCTTAGTCATCAGAAGCATTTCTAGTAAAGGCTAAAATGTGACTTCTATAACATTTTGGAGTTTAACAGGAGATGCAGGCTAGAGTATAATTTTTCTCATGTGTTATATTGAAAGACATGTTTACATAGAAGGTTTATTTAGTGCAGGGGTACGACTTTTGCTCATTTCCTCTTAAGTACTTAAGTACTTTACTTCCTTTATTTTAATTGCTAAATTTCCTCAGAGAATTAGCGAAATAAGTACTTTAATGTGAAAGAAGCTATTACTATGAAATTATTTCATAAAAGAAGCTTTGAAATATTAGTTAGCATTCAAATAGGCTCATAGGCCATACCTATTCATCTCCTAGAAATAATTCCCTGTTACTATCTAATAATCATTATTGTACTTCACCTGTTTTCTTGCTTGTGCTATTCAGCCTTCTGAAGCGGAAATAACCTTGGGCAGAGATCACTTCTCCTGGTTGTTCTGTGGGCAGCTGAGGCTGAGCTCCTCAGGGGCGGTGAGTGCTTGCATTTTGCTGCTTCATCAACACGAAGCAGAATTGTTGGCAGTCCCAGGTGGCACGCTGATAGTGCAGTGTTCCACTGGAAGGCACAGTGCTTTTTTGTCAGTACTGCAGAGAGAGATGGAAATAATTTTGCAAAAGACAAATGTCTTTACTTCTTTTAAAAAGGATTTATAGGATTCTTAACATTAACCATGTATCATTTTCTAAAAATCAACTATGCATTATCTATGTATTTACTTCTCTGCTGGTAACAATATCTATACAAAACAAAAAGCAAAAAGTTCATAATGCAAAAGCATAGGTCTTTGGTGAGGATTCGAATTCTATTTTTAATTTGCCCAACACTTTATTCCTCTCCACAGGATCAATTACGGATTTGAAAGACTGCTCCCTAAAAGCTATCTCATGTATTGTGTGTGCTTTACCTCTCAGTAACTAAGAGCTGTGTAACCCTTGTTTTATGTTGCTGAATTGCATACCTTAAAATTAATGCATAACTATGTAACTCTTATTGACTCAGCAAAGCATAAACATTGGCCAGAATTAGCAGATGTGATTATTATTTTTCAGCCAAGTGCCAATTTTAAAACAAAATTAAGGAATATCAATAAAATACAGGATGACTTTTGGCTTTTGTTGAGGATCTTTAGCTATAGTCAGTTACACTTTCAGTAAAGAAGCTGCCCATCTTTAACTTGCTCAAAGGCCCTTTGGAGGCTTTTTCACACTACTGAGACCTTTGATAGCTTCCCTAAGCAGTCCTTTATTCCTACCTGAAGAATTCTGTTACAGCTTCCTTACTGGGGCCACGCTTCTGAATGCCTTTGATTTCCTCCCTCAGTGTTAGCTGTTGAGCCACTTAAGCTTTGCTTACCAGTCCTTCACTCTCTCCTAAATGGGTGTAAATTGTCATTTTGAGTCACAAAGTAGCTGTTCACAGGAAGAAATAACACCCGTGGTGTGGGGGTCTCTCTAGAAGTAGTGAGCCAATTTAGCAATTGTATCTCTTCCTACCACCAATTAAGCAAAAATTTACTAGCTTAATTTGCCTAATTGGAAAGAAAATCACTTCATGGTTTTTTCTTTTTTCATGGGAATTGCTCATTAAAATGTTTATGAAAATAAAGGCAAATCAATTTCATCGCAGCTCTCTCAGGCAAGATCTAACACATTTTCTTTCTAGTTGCTTCTAGAACATATTCCAGTGCTGATAAGATGCCCTGGGAAACAGTTTGAGGGGTTAGGTCTAAGAAAAAGGAAACATAATAAATCTGCTGTGCTTATAGAAATTCAGATTTACATTTTGAGCCTGCTGTTATATCTTTTTTTGTAAGACTTTGCTCTTAATTCTGTTACTGCTTTGTTGGCTTCCTTGTTTTAGTATACTTTATATTATGTAAAAATGTATGTTTGTGATTTATTAACAACATTTAATTTTTAATTTATATTTTGATACCCTAAAGTCATATTCTCTTTATCAAACAAGCAAACTATCCTGTAGTAGTAGTATTTTCATGTAGTTCGATTGCAGAAATGAATTGTTTTCTATTCTCTTTATCTAATTTTGAAGGAAGATAGAGGAGAAAAAAGTAAGTTACAGGAGTGGAAAGGAGACTAAGGTATTTGATTGTGACATTGACATTCAATGTCAGCATTCATTTTTCCCTTGTTAGAAATAAAATTCCCTGTTTCAAGATTATCACATATCTTCTAAGAAAAAAGACTATGTTTAGGCCCTGGGAGTGAAATGTAAGCCCAAGTGACTTCTAGCAAGCTTATACTTAAAAGGATGGCTCATGACCTTCTTCCTTTTTCTAACAATGATCTGCGCCATTGAGGATGACAAGATGTTGTTTTGTTTTTTGATGGAAACCTTGTCCTTTGCACTATAGAGCTGAAAACCAGCTCAGGACATTCTACCATGAAGAAGAAATAATCTAATTGGATTAATACTTGACTCAGTTACTTTCCTCTTGTTGTTGGGACAAAAATGCCTGACACCCAAAATTAAGGAAGGAAAAGTTTATTTAGTTCACAGGGGAGATTTCAGTCCATACTCAGCAGGCTCCGAGGGAGAGGGGAACATGGCAGAGAGCAGCAGTTCATGGCAGCGGAAAACATCAAAGAGAGAAGGGAGAAGCAGTGGCTGGGGTAGCTAGCAAGCCTCTGTCCCTTTATTATATTGTATTCAGGCTGTCTGCCCCACGTCTGGTGCAGCACTCACACTCATAATCCCAGCATTGGATCATGAATGAATCACAAACTCTAGAACTTGCCCCAGTGAGTATATGAAGCTTTGCAGGGTATGGGGTGGGGTGGGAGAACTAGACACAACCCATAACATTAATATATTAGACATTCTATTTCTTACAAAAGATTATAATCCCAGCTGATACATACTTATTGTGAATTTGGAGGTTGATGCTTGTGTTTTGCTGTTAAACTTACATTATGCTTAATCTGATTATTTTTTCCTATTAAAATCTCAATCTGAGATACTAATCTAAGTTGAAGCAAAAGCCATTGTAGTTTTGGGTAAGTGTCTAATGCCGATACTTAAATTTCTTCATCTACAGTGAAAGAAAGAAGAAACAAAATGTGAAGGTGTCACAGTTACTGCATCTCTCAGTTCTAAAAGAAAATGGATATCCTTTCAGGTTGTCTCCATCCCAAGCCCCACCCTATGTTTTAGATTGGAGAAGTTCTGGCAGTAATGTAGGTCTCCTTAAGGAGATGGCCTTAGTTTTACTTGATTCCCTGAGAACTCAATTCAAATTCACTCTATCCTTAGTGGTGCTCTGAGGTCGCCAGTCCCTTTTTACATTCTCTCCAAAGAGTCTGTTAATGAAGCCATAAAGATTGTGGATGGCCCAAAGATGCATAAGCCATTTGCTCCAGACTCTCTGTGCCTATTCTGGGCATAGTTTGGCTGACTGGTTCCAAGTGTGTATTTACAGCTGTAATTTCAGTTCTAATTCTGCCACTGGCCCTTTGGCTTGGATATTCATGACTCATTTTCATGACATCTTACTACTGATTTACCTTAAATATCTTTTGGAGTATGATTAATTTCACCCATTAATGTTCTGAGTGGGCTTGCACAAAACACCCCTCTCCGTGTCCTGTGATTTAAATATTCCTATCAAAACTCATGTTGAAGTTTAATTTCCATTATGAGATATGAAGAGGATGGAAAGTTAATCTAACTACAGGATTTGCAGAAAGAACGCTTTGGGCAATAATTAAGATTAAATGAGGACAGAAGACACAAGAAAAACCCTACTAGAGACAGCCACACAATCTTGAACTTTCAGTCTTTAGAATTGTGAGTCTTTTTCCCTATAAATTACCAATTTGTAGTATTCAGTTATCATAACAGAAAATAGGTTAAGGTCTCTGGTTGCTACTAAAACAGGGATAAACTATCTTGAGAGGGATAGGTAGGAACTGAAAGGATGGGGGTGCTAGCTGTTCTGTCACAAGTCTGATTTTTTCCATTGAGGGAAGATTCTTGGCTATCTGATATGCAGTGGGTAGGGGAGGGGACAGTGCAATGTCTTCATTGGGTAAGTGAGGTGATTTAATCTGTCTAAAAGTATGGCTGTCACCTGAAGGCTGGAGTTGAGGAAGAGGTATTTAAGAGAGAAATGGTGGTTATGTGGTAACTCTAATAGCCTGGATGAGAGATGACAATAGCCTAAATTAAGGCTCTCAGCAGTGATGATGGAAAGGAGTTTTAAAAGGCTACTTAGAATAATTGAGGGGACTTAGAGATTGGATAAGTAAAGATTCCAGAAGGATTCCTTGTTACTGGTTTGAGAAACTACTGCAATATGGCCCATTCCCTGGAACAGCAAAAGAAACTTATTGCAGCATAATGCAGAAGAAAGTAAATTAGGCCTGGGACACTCTTCACTTGAAATCCTCTGAGTCATCCAGATGCATATGCTTGATAAGCAGGTAAAAATACAAATCAACAACTCCAAAAAAGAAAACCAGATAGTGAAAATGGCAATGGAAATCCGTAGATGACGGTGGAAGTTGAAGCCAGGGAAGTGAACAGAATCACTGAGGAATCATGAAGAATGAGAAAAATTCTTGCTTGAAGACAAAGATCACATGACCAGCAAATCCTAAGTTAGCAGAAAAGAATCTTGAAAAAGGAAAAATGAAGGTCAGTGAGGAAGGACGGAAGGAGGAAATGAAAGAATGAGGGAGCTTTGTTACTGTGGTTTGGATCTGAGGTGTTTCCCAAAGGCTCAAGTTTTGAAAACTGTCCCCACCCTATGACATTAAGGCAAACTACTGGAACCTGGGGGAAAGCAAGACCCAGTGGAAGGAAGCCACGTCATGGGAGGTGTGTCTTCAACACGGGGACTCCGCCCCTCCCTTCTCTTTTTGCCTCCTGGCCTCCACAGTTATGCCCAACCATTCCCTCCCTGCTGTTACATTGTCTCCCCATAGATCTAAATCAATGGAGCCAAGGACATGGACCAAAACCTCTGAAATTGTGAGCCAAAATAATTCTTTTCTTTTGCTATAACTTGTTTACTCATATTTTTGGTCATAGTGAGAAAGATCTGTGTTAGCAAAGTTTTAGTAGCTGTGACAGACACAGGCTGTGTATTGAATCCCACCCCTCCTGGGCCCTTTACACTTTCCATTTCCCCAATGTACCCAGGCCCCAGGATTTAGCCAATAGAAGGAAGAGGGATGAGGGATTCATATTGGCTCTTTCCAAGTGAGGCCTCTAACACACTGCAGGTGACCTGTGTGCATGTTTATGCCTCACACATGCACTTGAATGGGGAGCCACATAGGACAATTTCATGCCCAGGCATATTTGCAGCAGGTGTTGCTTATGTGAGAAACGGTACTTTATTGCACTGTCTACTAAACTATTAAGAATATGCACTATAGAAGTAAATGCATCGATCAATACAATAGTTTAAAAATAACTGAAGAGGTGATATGTCATTCTCAGTTGTACTTTTGGCACTGCTGACATACTTTTAAAACATAGCCCTCTTAGCCATATGCAGTACATAGTTCAAGAGACTTTGTTGCCTTTTCAAGCAAGGAAGTGAGTTTCAGGGTATTTGGAGTGGCATCAAATCTTAAATTTATGTGTGGAACACACCAATAGCAGATGGAGGAGCAAGAGGTTAGCCTATGCATACACCAAGTGCCCTGGTCTTGATTATGTTACTGCTCACTAAAGAGAAAAGTGTGCTGTTCTCAGCCACTTGCTGCCATCCATAGCCTGCACGGTAGGGTCTCACCACAAAAATCTCTAGAGTCAAGAGTTCTTGATGTTTCTATGTGGCTTCTCTAAGTAGAAGGTGTAAGCAACGACTTACTATCAACACTGAAGCTTTGTGGTTGAGTATAATGTGGTATTACCAGAGAGTAGAAATGAACAGGAATGGGCATAAAGTTTCTGCTAATCTGGACTAATATAAAAGATGTCTAAGGCAATTAAGGAGCTTGAGCTTCTGGGGTGGGGAGGGGCTATAGTCAATCATCCAGTGATTATGGTTAGTATCAGTGGTGTCTTGCTGATAGCATATGATATAATGTATGGTTATCAAAGAATGACACTTCACCTTTATGGTCTTTTTTTCAAACTTACAAGTCATGAGAAATACCAGACACAACCAAGAAGAGAGATAGTTATGAAGCACTTGACCTTCTTTGCTATCATGTGTCTTGCTAAATTTCACATAGAACCAACACACCCACAGAACCGCCATCTTCCACTAATTTGCCAAAATGACTAACACAAAGGGCAAGAGGAGGGGAACCTGGTATATGTTTTCCAGGCCTTTTAGAAAACATGGGATTGTTCCTTTGGCCACATACATGCAAATCTATGAAAAGGGTGATTTTGTAGCCATCAAGGGAATGGATACTGTGCAAAAAGGAATGCCTCACAAATGTTACCATGGCAAAACGGGAAGAGTCTACAGCGTTACCCAGCATGCTGTTGGTATTGTTGTAAACAAGCAAGTTAAGGGCAAGATACTTGCCAAGAGGATTAATGTGAGTACTGAGCATATTAAACACTCAGAAAGTCGTGATAGCTTTCTGAAACATGTCAAAGAAAATAATTAAAAAAGAAAGAAGCCAAAGAGAAAGGTACCTGGGTTCAACTGAAGCACCAGCCTGCCCCTCCCAGAGAAGTGCACTTGTGAGGATCAATGGAAAGGAACGTGAATTGTTGGAACCTATTCCCTGTGAATTCATGGCATCAACTGGAGATGTTGCTCTGCAGTTCAGTACCTAACTGGCAGTTTATGTGTTCTAGGTCTTAGGTTTTCTTAGTTGAACACGTATATGGTGTCTTCTTACCTCAGAATTATTTGCAGCAGATTTTCGCTATACCTATAATTGTGTCTAGTCTTCACTCTTCAGTGTTTTTCTTGCTGAAAGATATCGCCAAGGTATCGTGCAGGTGTATATCCAAATATTCAAATATTTATAAAATATTTATATTGGCTTGAAGATTCTGTAAATCATCACTGGGAAAAGATGTATCAAAATAAATGAAAGTCACCTCAGGAAACAAATGTAAGTCCATTTCAGTTAAATAAATTATTTAAAGCATCCCCCCCTCAAAAAAAAAGAAGAAAAAAAGAAACAACACAACCATGTTAAGATGTGGCATTTCTACAGCCTGAATTTCACCCCTGGTTTCTTCAGACACCACGGATGAGAGCAGTGCCTTCTGTAAGAGGCACTTAAGAGAGTGGCTTCCACCCTTTTGCCATGGGAGGATACAGCAACATAGCACACTTTTGAAGCAAACTAAGAACCCCCATTGGACACCAAACTGCTTCTATCTTGACAATGGACTTCTCAATCTCCAGAGCTATAAGAAATAAATTTATGTTTCTTATAAATTGTCCAATCTGGGCAGGTGAGATAGCTCAGTGAGTGAAACACCTGCTTAGGCAAGAGCAAGGACCAGGGTTCAATCCCTAGCACCACATGCTACATGGGCCCCACCCCCAGGCGCACTGAGCCAGCCATGAGTCCAGGTGTGGTTTTGCACATCTGTAATCCCAGCACAGGGGAGGCTGAAAACATGAGAATCACTATGAGTATGAGCTGTGTAGTGAGACCCTGTACCAACTACAGTACTACAACCTTGTACCAACTCCTATATATGTATATATTAGTATGTATATATAAGTGTACACACTATTTTTTTTCTTTTTGTGGAACTGGGGATTGAACTCAGGTTCTTGCACTTGCCAGGGAAGTGCTTGTTCCACTGAGCTATCTCCCCAACCCCTATACATACTATTTATTGTACTATATATTAGTATAATATATATAGTAGTCGGTATGGGATCTCAATATATATATATTCCAGTCTAAGGTATTTTGTTAAAATACCTTGAATGAACAGAAACACTACCCAAACTTTCAAGGTCACCAAAACCAATAAAAGTCTGAGAAATTGTCATAGCCTAAGAAACTCCCGGGGAGATGGCTCAGTAGAATAAGCGCTTCCCTGCCTAAGAAACATTTTAGGTAAATGCAATGTATCCTGCATGAGATCTTGGAGCAGCAAAAAGCTACTGGCATCATAATAAAACATGGAGCTTATCTAGTTAGAATGTATCAAACTGGTTCATTAATTGTGAAGAATATACCAGAATAACTTAAGCTAAGAACAGAGGAAACTGAGTGTGAGATATCAGAAAACTCTACTATTTTTGCAATTGTTCTATAAATCTGAATTCAGATTAAGTTGTTTCTAATGTGAAACAATTTAGAAAAAAACTGAAGTCATTTACCTTTTTTGGAGCAAAAAATCTAAACATGTATAGTCCATAGCAAAATACACTTACTAAATATGTTTTCATTTTCTTGGATTGAAAGAAAATGCTCCCCTGTCTTTATCTGTCTCTCTGTTTTTTGTTTTTTAAATCCCTTCTCTAAGTTGCCATTTTTCTTGATACAAAGTCTTGTCCACCTGACATAGTTCAGTGGAAAGTTAGTGTTTTTTTCTTATTATATTTTTTCTTGGAAAAATGAGGTTCCCGGGCCCTGGTTCTCTACACTCTACTTTCTCTCTCTACTTTCTCATCTTGGCTCAGATCCTAGTACAGAGTGGGGGTGGGCCGTAGACATGCTATGCATTCATAGTCGAATCGGATGCACAGATGATATTTATGAATCAGCAAATTTGAAAACAGTTTAATTTTTGCTTTAGAAGGACTACTGCTAAAATAGTAAAGGAGAGAGTAAAAGTAGAACTTAATTAAGATGTATTTTATTGCCAAATGTCATATGTCTAATTAAGAATCATTAAATATAAAGTTCAAACATTATTGAATGTCTAAGAAATATATTTTCTTGTTATACTTCAGGAAACTGAAGGCCATACAACTTAATGTGACCAGTCTAACCTTATGCAATTAATGACTGAAAGATCCACAACTTAAAAATTCTTAATTCTTTGCCTTCATATTCTTGACATAACAAATTAAAATTTTTCTTATGATGTAGGAAGGCTTAAGACTTTGGTATGGAAATGTATCTTCCAAACAGAAAATATGGAAAGAAATAACAGATGAATACACTAAAAGAATCAGCCTGCCCCTTAGTATGTTATACTCCCTTTGATTTGAAGACATGATATTTATGTCCAGGAAAAGTATCTGACGCCCTAGGCTCTCCTGTTTCCCACTCTTACCTTCTGAGAACCATGCCTCCAGCTCATGAACTCAGATCATCTCCTAGCCGTAACACACACACAGCATTTCAGTCATCAGTCAACAAAATTCAACACTGTATTATTCTATCAATAAAATGATCCCTCAGTGTTCGTGGGAGCTTGGGTCTATGTCCCCTCATTAAATATGCAGATATAGACAATGGTTTAGTATTTGCATATGACCTACACATATCTTTCCTTTTTTCTTCTCTTAGTGTTTTGAGACAGGGTCGTCTCAATAGGCAGCTGAGGATGAGGTTGAACTCACACACCCAACGCTGGCCTTGAGCCCATGGTGATCCTCCTGCCTCAGCCTCTCAGTTGCTGAGATAATAAGCACGTGCCATCATTTTGGGCCCGTTCCATATGTTTTAAATCATCGTCTCTAGATTACTTATAATACTTATACAATACAAATGCCATATAAATATTTGTTATGCTTTGTTGTCTAGAGAATGATAAGAACTATATTTTCAGTAGAAATGCAATTTTGAGGAAATGTTTTTTAAAATATCGGTTAGTAGTATTTAAAATGTCCATGTGAGAAGATCTACTGTAACTATGTTAAACACTGTCAAGCATGAAGGAATCTGTACTTTTGGCTTCCAGATGGTGCAGTAATGACTGAAATACTTTGTATGGATTTTTATGAAACCACAGAGTGCCAGAGATACCTAGGCACTAAATGAAGGCCAGACACTTCAGTCCATAAATCAGTAGAAAACAAGACTTATTTTATCCCTCAGTTAGAGTATAGGATTCAGTATATCCCCTAAGTTGTAGAAGAAGTAACTAAAGGAAAAAATTATTTTGGTAACTTTACTTATAAACTTCAAGGGATAACTCTAACATTTTTACATGGATATTCTCTTGACACTCACTTCCTCAATAACTTCTCTGCAAAGCACAGTCATAGAAAATATAAATAGTGAGTCTTTCTGTCTCACAAAAGAAGAAATCAAAATTATATTATAGAATTTTCACAGCTAATCCGCTTAAGTTCCATATTTTTTTCATGACTGGTCTGACAAAATTTCTTGACTGGTGTTTGGTGCTAGATAGGTTATTCAGTCAAGGCAGAACGAAAGCAAGTTCACTTATTGTCAGTCACTGCTCGAAGCAAGAGGTACAAAAAGTGCTTCAGATACTTTTTAAACAAGATGAGTGCCTGAGTTAAGATTTTGATAAAGACTTTCTAGGAGATGCTTATCACAAGAATTAAAATGCCAATAAGAAGAGTAGCTAATATGATGTGTACTGTGTGTGCCTCTCACGTAAGCCTCAGAAAACCCTACAAACCTAGGACAGTTGCCCTCATAGCACGGAGGAGGATTTTGAGGACCTGAGACATAGCTTGCTCAAGTTCATCCATTTAATAACTTGGGAAGCTGAAGTGAACAAAGGAGCATGCTGCCCTCAAAATCAATTTTTAAGGATTTTTTTCTGTCAAAAAGCATTGTTTAAACTTTAAAAATTGGAATGCTTAGTTTGGGACAAAGATGTAGATTAGTCATACTTCTGACATAAAGCAAGAAATTAGACCTTTTAATGGAACTAGGTTCTGAGCTCTGTTTTCAATCCGTCCATTGGTCGTGATATAAATAACTTACATGAGCAGAGACCTGTTTCTTGTGTATCAGTTCCAGGCTTCCATCTTTACATTGTAATCTCAAGCTGGGGCTCACATTTTGTGCTAGGCTATCCTCTTACCTGACTTAGTTTGTAATCTTTTTCTTATTTGGAACATTCTTTATCTCTTCTCTATCTTGCTAACTTTTTATATTTAAAAATCTATCTCCTGCGTTGACTAGCCATCTCATCTATGACCGTGAGCAGCGCTTCAGACTTTCAAGGCTCTCTATTTGATGTTCACACTGTATCACTTTCATATCACTGCTGTAGCAAATTACCACGGACTCAGTGGCTTAAACAATATTGGCTGATTGTTTTACAGCCTTGGAAGTCTTAAGTACAAAATGGATCTTGTTGGTCTAAAATTGAGTTGTTTATAGGGCCAGATTCTTTCTATTGGCTCTATCCGAAAATATATTTCCATTCTTTTTCTGTCTTACAAGGACCACCTGGATTCCTTGGTTTATGGCCCTATCCTTTATCTCCAAAGCCAACCACACAGCATCTTCAAATGCCTTTGCCACTCTAACTTTCTATGTCCCGCTCTGGCTTATAAGAACCTATGTGATTCTACTGAGATTACATACAGATTTCAGCAAATTAGCACAGGGTTATCTAGAGAAAAGAGTGATACATACATACATACATATATATATATATATATATATATATATATATAACTTTTGATATATATATAGAGTGATATAATATATATATATATATATATATATATATATATATATATATATATATATATATATATAGAGAGAGAGAGAGAGAGAGAGAGAGAGAGAAAGACAGAGAGGGAGACAGACAAACACACACACAGAGAAAGAGAGACAGAGAGAGAGAGAGAGAAAGACATTCTGCCTCCCATACCTCATCAAAAGGATATAGTCCTTCTTTGAGAAAAAATTATAAAATTATGTGATGCCATCTCAGAAGTTTTCATTAACAACAAATTAATTTGTTTCTACAGCCATTTCCAGACAAGCTTTCCTTTCAGTCCAATAGAATGTCTCTATCTTTGATTTTTCCTATCTTATATCTTTCTTTAAAATACTATTCATTGATTTTTCTATTGCTCCTCTGTTTATTTCCCATCTTTATTGATTTTTCTACTGCAGCACTTCAATGTACTTGCTTTTTTTCCACATTAAAAGAAATCTCTCTTGATCCTTTGGCCCCTTTCAGTCAGAAACCTGTTATTTTCATCTTGTAAGACAGTTAATATTCAGGCTTCCATTGATTGTACATAGTCTATTTTAGGACTTTCTATTCTATCTATGTATGTCTGTTCTTTAAATAGTCCCATGCTATTTTTATTTCTGTAGTGTTAAAGTTAGTCTTGAATTCAAACAGTGTATACCTCCAACCTTTTCTCCTGTGCAAAATTGTTTTCCTACCTAAGGCCTTTTGAATTTAAATATAAATTTAAAAATCAACGTCAGTTTCTACAGAGGAGAAGTCTACTGAGATTTTGATTAGATTAATTTGGAAGGACTGAATTCTTAAAAACATTTAGTGTTTGTCTAAGTTAATTTTCTCTCCTTGTTGGGACCCAACAGCCAGAATTAAAGGAAGAAAGGTTTATTTAGCTCACAGGTTGTGGTGTTTTCATTCCATAGTCAGCTAGCTCCATGCAGAGTGGCACATGGCAAAGGACAGCAGTTCATAGTGGTGGAAAACAGCAAAACAGCAAGAGCAAAAAGGCAGGAGCAATGGCAGAAAGTAAGCCTCTTTCACTTCCTCATAATGCTTTCAGGCTATCTGTGGATATAGCACCCACACTGCTAATCCCGGCAGTACTCACCCATAATCTCAGCATTGGATCATGAGTTAATCACAGATTCTAGAAGCTGCCTCATGACTGCATGAGTCTATCTAGTGCGGGTGACTAGACACAAACCATAACAGTATTTCAATTCATAAGCATAGTATCTCCTTTATTTAGTTCTTAAACTTCCCTACATAATACTTTACAGTGATAATGATATAGGCCTTACATGTATTTTATTAAATTAATCTCTAGATATTTTATTTTTAGATATTATTGAAATGATAGTATATTTTTATCTAAGTTACCAGTAGTCTGTTGCTAGTATAATACATGTTTGATTTTTGTATGTTGACCTTAGGTCCAGTGACCATGCTATTAATAGTTATTATTTACAGAAATAATAAAACCATTTTACTTCTTCTTTTTCAAGGGAATACATTTTCTTTTCCCCTTTTGTTTTCATTATTATGATAGTTAAGAATTTGAGTACAACATGAAGTATAAGTGGGAAGCGTGAACATGTCTGTGTTGTCCTTAAATTTGGGAGGAAAGCAAGGCAATTTGCTCTAATTATTATAATGTTAAGCTTTTGAGGAATAATGTGTTTAACCTATAATTTATTCACAGATGTATCCCTGAGATTAAACCCTTGTGAATGAGTATAAAATTTTGTCAGTGGTTTTATTACATTTATTGTGATGATCATATGGCTTTCTCTGTTTATTAATGCAGTGGATTACATGGATCCATGTTCATAAAAAAGAAAGGTTTATTTGTTTATTTTTTAAAGAAAAGTTTCTTTAACGTAAGGTTTTGAGTGTGCACAGACATGATGCCTGCATTATTTGAAGAATGTATGTAGAGGAAAAAATGTGGTGCGCATTTGTGGTTTGGTGTTAGCTGTGGCTTCAGACAGTTACTGTTGCTTGTGGAATATGTACTCCATGGACGAGAGGAGAGGAGTGCTATAAAATCAACTGATCCTTGACAAAGGAGCAAAGACAATACAGTAGATCAGTGACAGTCTTTCAAAAAAAAAATAGTGCTGGAAAAAAAAGAGTCCTGCAAAAAACAAATTGAGAGAAGGGGGATGGAAAACCTTCCTAAAATGCAAAGTGCATCACAGTCTTAAAGGTGAAATGCAAAACTGTATGACTACTACAAGTTAACATAGGAGAAAAATCTAGAGGCCCTAGATAGCCAGTTCGCAGATAACTATTGCTATAAGACCATCAGTCGATAAACTGGACTTAAATACAACTAAAACGATGCAAATGACCTCATCATGACAATGAGAAGACAAACCACATATTGATGACCTCTGCAGTGAGCCTCCAGTCTCTTGGGAGGTGTAGGGTGCATGCTGAGAGAAAAATAGCATCAGGTAAATCACAAGCAAAGGGAATCTGGGGTGACCAGTTGTTCATGAGAAATAAAAGGCCAGGAGGCAGCCAGAAGTTTCATGTTTACTGACCGAGAAAAATGGTGAGGGGATTATTGGATGACTCAAAGTGGTGGTGATCTTAAACTAGTGTGGTTCTCGCCACGGAGCCTCTTTAGTCTTAGTACTTGTAGTCTTAGGATTCATTTTAGTGGTCTTAGTTTTAGGCTTAGTAGTGGGAAAGGATGACCCACCCCCAGTGAGATAATGGGAGATCTCAAACGAGTGATACTGATAGTGCCAAGATTCCATTTGCTCCTTAGGGAAGTATGTAAATCTAGCCATTGTGAATTTGTGGTCCCAAGCAACCACAGACTCAGAGAAACATCTTTGCAAGAGACATAATGAACACAGGCCTGTTACCTAAAATATACAAAGAATTCTTAAAGTTTGACCAGCAGGGAAGCAATCTGACTCAACAGACATTTCTCTAAAAAATATACAGATGGCAAGTAAAGATATGAAAAGATGCTCCACATTATATTAGATCAGGGTAAGCAAATCTGAATGAATATGGGCTGTCACTGCCCATCCATTAGAATGACCAAAATGCAGAACCCTGGAGATGCCAAGTGCTGGGGAAGATATGGAGTGACAGGAGCTTTCATTTCTCTGCTATTGGGGCTGGAAAGTGGTGCATCCTCTTTTGAAGACAATTTGGCAGTTTCTTACAAAACGAAACAAACAATCCAGAAACTGAGCTCTTTGATATTTATCCAAAAAAACTAAAAACGTATATCCACACAAAAGCTTGTACATGGATGCTTATGGCACTTTGATTCTTAATTGCCAAAACTTAGAAACAACCAACACACCCTTCTATAGGTGAATGGATAAATAAGTCATAGTGGATAAATGTTATCATATATTTGTCTAAACTCATAGATGCACAAGATAACAACTGCAATACAAATTATAGACTTTGGATGATAATTATGTAGAAATATAACTTCATTTATAATTGCACCCCTATGGTGGGAGATGTTGGTAATTTTGAAGTGATGCAGGTTTGGGGGCAAGGGGTTTTGGGAAAACTCTATTACTTGACAATTTAAAATTGTCCTAAATATCTATTAAAAAGTCTTACCAAAAGTCAAGAAGAAGCAGAACATCTAAGTGGTTCTATAAGTGTCAAAGGAGTGAAATCACACATACACACAAGTGTAGATAATTTTACTTCTCTTTCTCTCTCTTTTTGGTACAGGGTCTTGCTATGAAGCTTGGACTCCTAGTGATCCTCCTGTCTCAGTTTCCCCAGTGCCAGGATTACAGGCATGTGCTACCATGCCCGGTTTCCTGTGTACCTGGGGTTCCAGGGCTGGCTTGGCATGTAGTACTGGGGATTGAAACTGGATCCCTGTGCTTGCCAGGTAGATTCTTAGACTGCTGAGCTATGTTCTCAGCCCAGTCAATTATTTTTAATGAATTTTTTTAATGGGATTTTTTTTAACTATTGGCAGATGTTATGAAATTTGTATGGAAAAATAAGGGTATGTACAGATGAAAACATACTTATCAATGGTTTTTTGACCAGACATGAGTAATTTATAATTGAACAGATTCTGTCACTGGAACAAGAACTGTCAATAAAATGAAAGGGACTCATGTGTAAAGGGAAATTGAATTGATGAAGATAGTATCTCAGAGCAACAGGGAAAGGATAATTATCAGAAGATCTTATTGGGGAAAGCAGTCTCACTAAATGGAAAAAAAAATGTTCTTGCTCCTAATCATAATGTGTACGAAATTGACTACAGACCTAAGAGTGAGAAGGAAAACTATAAAGTTTAAAATGAAAACATGAAAAGATGTTTGAATTCGAGTTGGAGTATCTTATTTCAACAATATCTCAATGCATTGTAGAAGGAGTGCAAGATTTGACTATAGGACAGTTAGATTTTTTTTAATTCAACGAAAGTCACTGCAAAAATCAAAAGAGACAGCAGACTGGGAGAGGACAGCAATGTCCAACAACGTCCAGGAATTACTGAGATTGAATGTGGGAGAGCTATGCATCAGTGAGAAAGAGACAGAAAACAATAGAAAAATAAGGAAAATGTATAAATTGGCAAGTCACAGAAAAATATTCCAAATGAGTAACATAAGTATAAATAGAGAAGTTAATTTCACTAGTAATTAGATAAATGATAATTATGATTTAAAATTTCCTAATTTATACATGGTAGGTCACAAAACAGTGGTTTATGTGATACTAAATGCTGCTGAAACAATTTATTTATTTATTTATTTATTTATTTTTTTGTCTTTTTGAGACAGGGTCTCACTGTGCAGTTCAGGCTGGCCTTAAGCTCACTTTGTAGCTCAGGCTGGTCTCGAACTCACAACAATCTTCCTGCCTCAGCCTCCCGAGTGCTGGGATTACAGGCCTGCGCCACCACGCCCGGCTATGCTGCTGAAACAATTTAGCAGCCTTCCGGGTGTCACTTTGGAAAAACAATCTGGTGATACGGAGGGAAATGCTCCAGTGTGTGCTGGTGAAGCCAAAATCTCAGAGTCCTGTGGCCTTATTCCAGAGAAACCTACAGGAGCCTTATATTAGATTATGGAGCCCACCCTTGTTGGAGGAACCGATGATCAAGTATATTCTGTTAGAAAACTGATAAAGGACATGCTGGGAACATACGACACCTACTCAAGTGAAGTCTGAGGTGATGACATAAGTAATAGGGATGTGACTAGAAACTTGGTGTTGAGTAAAAGAAAGAAAAAAAACCACAAGGGCCTGCCAAATAGCTCAAGCAGGCCCAGGCACTGGGGGTTCCATCCCTGGGCCTGCTGTGCCAGCCCCGACAGTGGGGCACACTGAGACAGCAATTGAGACTGGGCATGGTGGTGTGCGCCTGGAATCCCAGCTCTTGGGAGGCTGAAAGCAGGAGAATCACTACGAGTTCAATCTAGTAGTGAGACCCTGTACACCCTGTAGGCCATTCCTTAAATTAAAATAAAACAAAAAACAAACACACAAACAAACAAAAAACTCCCCCAAAACCAAAAAGCACAAGAAACAGAAATTTAAACAATGGCACGATACCATTTCTAGAAATTAAAATGTATAAACACAACAGAATGTTTTGATTTCATAGAGATATATACATATCTGAAATATGTTAGACAGAACAGAATAGTGCCTGGAGGGTAGGAAGAAGGTAGAGATGTAGACATAGGTGATGAAGGAGAAGAAAACAGTGAGGAGTAAGACTTCCCACAAACCTATGGCCTTGGTGTTCAATGACAAAGAAAATCAAGTCAACTTTGGGTTGAACTTGAGTTCTAAAGCAGAAAAAAAATGATTCTAACCTCCTTCCTCTTAAATCTTTTACCTGAATAATAAATAATAGTTTGTAAGAAGTTTCCCTGTATGGTCTGCTGCCATGGAAAGTAGGAAATTAGTATCTTTAATATGTTGATGCCTTGGGATTTTTGACTTTTCCAAAGCCCCTCAAAAATAAGTCAATTGATTTATTTTGAGAGACATTACCTAAGTCTTAATTATCCCAGAAGATTAAAAAAACAAAACATAAAAATAACAACAAGAGGGAGAGTGTTTCTGCTAAACTCATTTGATTATTTGGCAGGCAATAGAAGGGCGGATGGGAAAAAGGTTTTCATTTAGTTACTGGTTGATTGTGGTCCAGTCTTGCTCTGAATTAAATCTTGTGGGAGACATTTATGGCTCTCTTTTGCTCCTACCGTACAGTCCTGAGTCTGCAGATGTTCCTAAGTTCTTTCCTGAGCATTCAGGCATGACCTGACCAGGTTTCCGAGAAGACTTAGTCTTGCCTGGAAGCGCTGTGGGAATGTGGGTGGCCTCCAGAGTGTCAGAGGACAAGGTGAACACTGTACTCTATTTTTATAATAAGCTACCATCTTTGCTGAAATACAGCCTGAAATGTGTAGCACATACATTTTTCTAAAAAGAAGAATATCTGTACTTTTATTATGTAAGTCCCAGCATAAAAGTTTTCATAATTTGTAAAATGCATAGTTTAGTAGAAAGAGACCAGAAAGAAAAAAAAAAAAAATGGATACAAAGCTTTTATAAATAAGGAGGATAAGAAGGGTTGAAGGGAGAGGAGGGGAATGGGGAAAAAAGAAGAATCAAGATATACTATGTATAGGTGATCATTATTTATATCAGAAGTGTGCCAATATAATTAATTAAAAATTGAATGAGAGGGAGTCTAGCCTAAAATAACATAAAATAATTTATGCTTTTATAAATGCTCAACCCTTTTTATTTCAGCTTTCGAGCTCTGTATACTTGAGATTCCGCGATACCCCTACAATTTGAAAGTTTTACCTTTATTTGGCCTGAGAAGAGTTGAGTTGTTTCTCATTCTGACGTTTAGACTCTGATTTATTTCATTGGCTCAAGAGGGATCTAGTGCTTATTTCTTTCCTAACTGCCATTATGAGACCAAGCATAAACTTTTCAAAAATTCCTTACCATAAGCAGAATGAAGAAGAATTAAACAAGAAGCTTAAAGGCATTATATTATTTAGCCACCATACTAGTCTGTATTATGAGGCCTATAAATGAATGTAAACATTATTTGCTGAGAAGTAAACAATAGTACCAAAATAAATAAATGTCTGGAGAGGTTCAGGGCATTTTTTCTTCAAATACTCAATTATAAATTTGTGCACAATTTTCTTTGTAGGCTGAGAAATCTGTTCCAAAGATTTTAGACTTATAGTCTACTCTGTAATCTACCTACCCTAAACATAGAATACGAAAACAGTGTGGTCACTGTACTGAAATCGAGGACTCAACTCGAGCTTCCAACTGGCTTGGATTTGAATTACACCAAATTCAAAAAGTCAGATGGATACAGTTCAGGAGTCAGTTTCCAGTAAGATTATGATGAATCTGATTTGGGGGTATGTTGAATATACTAGCATGGACTGAAGCTTAGATGCAGCCATGGTCATACTAAAGGAATTGGCCCAGTGGAACAAGAGTATGGGATAGAATCTCTATTTTCTTTTTCTTTTTTTTTTTGGCGGAACCGGGGATTGAACTCAGGTCCTTGCGCTTTCCAGGGAAGCACTTATTCCACTGAGCCATCTCTCCAGCCCCCTGAATCTCTATTTTAAATGAACATAAATAAAAGCTCAATTTAAATCACTCAAACATACAATAATAGAAATTAAGATATCAAGGTAATAGTAGAAATAGACAAATAGAGAAACCTCTGCTTTATGCAATGGCACCAGGGAGGGGGTGGGGATCCAGTTCAGTAGTTCCCATTGGATTCGTAGTTCTTCAACTTCATGGTGCTTCTGGCATGTCTAATATTTCATTTTAAAAGAGCCTGATAAATAACAAATATCCTAGGAGAACAAATGTAGTTTTTCTTATAAAGGACTTTACATGATTCACAAAACTCTTAACTTTAAAAAAATCTCTATCAGCAGAGATAGTATTTAAATGATAGTAATATAGTAATATATTTTGAACATTTCCTAGAGTCTGTTTCTAATATAGACCTTTTCTCCATGTTTTCTACTTTATTGTAAACCCTATTTTCATTTCCATTATGTGGCTGGTTTTATTTTCCTTCTGTTCACTGAATTTTAATTTGATAATCTTTAAATACTTAATTTATCTATGTTTTAAAAAAATCTATAGTTTTTAGTGTTCATTATATACCTAGCATTTATTTTGTATTTAGTGCCAAGATGACTGGTATGTTAAGAGATGGATGAAATGTAGCGATTTATATTAGATTGTAACAAACACAAAGAAGTTTGCTGCTCAGAGTATTGATCATTCTAGGAGGGGGAGGTTCTCCGTACCTCACAGTCATTCAGGAAACCAAGTGCGGGGAGGCCAGTTACCCTCAGCACATGGCTCTGGTCACCTTTGACACTATTCAGCGTTTGCAGGGAGACATAGTGTGGGGAGGGCACAAGGGGGAGCTTCTGCACCCAGCGAGGCAGTGGAGCACATGACGTCCACCTTCTTTTTTTTTTTTTTTTTTTTGTCTTCTTGAGACAGGGTCTCACTATGCAGTTCAGGCTGGCCTCAAGCTCACTTTGTAGCTCAGGCTGGTCTCGAACTCACAACAATCCTCCTGCCTCAGCCTCCCGAGTGCTGGGATTACAGGCATGCGCCACCACGCCCGGCTTACACGTCCACCTTCTTTCCGCTGGGGAAAGCGTAACCCGTTTCATCAAGGAAGTGTGAGAATTGGAAGAAGAGGATGGATTTTGATGGCCGGTTACCAGATTCTGACACAGCCGTGAAGCACATCGGCAGTGAGTGGTAGAAAGAACACAAAATTCACTCCAAGGCAGGGTAGAAATCAGTGTGGGATGAAGTCCCTGGGAAGACAATCACTGAGGAATCAGACCTAAGTGGACAGAGAACGCGTGTGGATGAATAGAGGGCAGTGGGAGAGAAGGGAAGAGAGCTTTCTTCTTTCCTCCCCTTGGGCCAGTGTCACAGTAAATCAGGTGACTGCGCCATTTTTATAACACGGAATATCTCATGCACATTTCCTAATTTCTCCCTTTTCCTTTCCCTTGTGCACAAATTGCTACATGAATAAGTGACTACGCATGCATGTATAGATTTACCTGCTTCGTTTTAGGACTATGAATGGCAACAAAGGTCAATAAAACAACTTGCAGGGCTGAGGAGATGGCCCCGTGGAATAAGTGCTTCCCTGGCAAGCACAAGGGCCTGAGTTCAATCCCCGGTTCCACCAAAAAAAAAAAAAAAAGAAATAAAAATAAAAATAAAGCAGCTCCTTTCAAGAAACATGCAATAAGGCAGGTAGTCACCTGAATCCTTACTCCCATTGTATGTCTGGTAAAGTAGATACCATTATGCTCATTTTGCTGAGAAGGACTTTAGAAATCATAGGAAAAATGACTTACGGAGTTAGGCTGCCACATAGCTGCTGACGGAACTTTTCCTTCTACTACTGTTGCTCCCTACTATTGTTCCAACCCCAGCTTCTGTTTAGCTTCAGTATGTTGGATCCTTGCTCATTATTATCTGTGGTTATGCCTGGTATTGAGATGTACATATTATAAAGAGCTTTTAGCTTTGTATTTTTATTCTAATTTTATATTTTCTTATAAACAATTTTTCCTTTAATTTTGAATTATAGCAACAGTATACACACAGAACAATAGGCATATTTTAAAAATAAAATATGAGCTGACTTCTCAAACCGAATCAGTATTTATCCATTTAGAGTTCTGTGGGAAATTCAGGAGTTGGCAATTTAGTAGAGGCATGACTGTGTTCATGTCAAAACTTAGGAAGAAGAGAAACTGTTTCATGTGTGTTCTTTCCAGTCCCTCATGACATCCATCCATCCATTCATCCATCTGACCGTCCATCCATTCATCCATCTGACCGTCCATCCATTCATCCATCTGACCGTCCATCCATTCATCCATCCGTTTCTTGCCAGCACCACTCATTGTGGGCCTTGTCTATTGCAGGTACTGCTCTGGTGCTGAAAATGCCAAGATACAGTTATTCCCTAGAGGGGAAGGCAATGTAGCAACATTTACAGAATATTCTTCAGCTGCCTAGACTCTCTTGTTTCAGGAACAGGGGCAGGTCAGGCTCCCCAGGACAAAACAAAACTAAAACCAGCCAACCAACCAAACAACCCCATTAAATCTTTCCTTTCTTGCATGGGTCCTCTATCTGTAAAAGACATTGTTTCCTCTGTATGGGACGTAGAACTCATTCTCTCAGGAGCTGTTGCAAACTGATAGCAAATTAACAACTTATAAGAGGGCTGAGGTATTTATGGATGACATTCACAGTTACTCAAATAAGAACTAGGACAACTGTAACTTCCTAAAGTTTGTCACAGGGACAACTGGCCTTCAATGGTCATATTTTATTTTATTTATTATCACTGTCACCAGGAAAACAGAGACATAAATGCAGGTAAAGACATAAATGCAGAGTTCAGAGAATGACTCTTGCTATGTTGTGCTTCCATACCAAGAAACCTTGCTGAATATGATTTTCTAGGCTGTGACCTCGGGATGTGTCAAAAGTAACTCTTGTCCTTTCTTAGCAGAGAAAGCTGGTCAAAACTGGTCTCACTGTCCTTGTGAGAGAACTTGGAGGCTAGCTGATTTATTGCCCAAACTACTATAACCTTGAATAGTTTCTTTACAGAATCCTTGTTATCTTGAAGGGAAATAACATCTGAACCAAAGAATCAAAAATGGCATGTGGAGACGGGGAGATAGCTCACTTGAATAAGCGCTTGCTTGGCAACCACAATGGCCTGAGTTCAATCCCTGGCTCTGAAAGAAAAAAAAGACCAAAATGGCATGTATTTGATAAGGCTAGGTAAAAATCAACAACACAACCTCAAAAAGATGGCTTCTTTCTAAGGCTTACAGCCTCTTACTTGGTTGACTAGTTGTCCCCCAGGGACCTTTGCTACACTCCTCTTTCCCAGACACCCAGGTTTCCCAGCAGGAGTGCACATTCCATTTGACTTAAAGTGCTGATGGCTAACACTCCTGTGTCCTGGGCCTGACAGGCTATTTCTCATGTTCTGTAATAAAACTAAGAAACCTCTCCACGTTCCATTTCCATTTTCAGCGTATTTCAACCTTGATGCACAGTCATTAGTCATAGCATGGAAAGTCGTTCAGTGGTGGCTTCTGAATAAAGTCTATTTCCAAACAACTGTGCAGTTCATGACAGAGGACCTGAAACTTCAGAGTGAGAGGCTGTGGTCACCAAGTGCTACTGTGTTATTCCTACTATTAAAAGGGAAAGCTCTTCCCTTTGTGGAATACAGTAGTGCAAAACTTGGTGTTTGAGATGTGGGCAAATTAATGAGTTTGGCAGTACACTGCCCTCCTAGTCAAGAATTACTCAACTTCTAAATAAGAATGGAGGGCTGGGAGCTGCCTAAAGCCCTTTGAAGTGCTGCAGAGGGAACCTTGATAACCATCAGGACCTTGGAGCTATCTATACTTCTTAATTGTATCTGCAATCTTTCCCCAAATACTTTTTTTTACCCCCCTTCTGTGTATGATATCTAAGGAGGAAAATAAGAATGAAACATTCCTTACTTTCCAAAGGAATCAATAACATTTTGAAAAAAAAAAAAAAAAAACTTTGAAGGACTGAGTACAAAAGAGAGCAAGTGAGGAAACAATAATATGCTGCTCAAGATCTCTGTGAAGGGCTCAGATTCTTTTGGGTAAAAAAAAAAAAAAAAACACCACTGATTCTAGCCTCAGGGCACAGGGCTTAATCTCTGTCCTTGAAACTCCTGGTTCCGTCCCCCCCCCCCCCATAGCCTCTGGCTGTTTTTACTACCTTAACAGCTAGTGGCAGGCAGCTTCTCTCCCACATTCACTACAAAGTAAACAGGAATTTGGTCCCAGGGTAACTGGCTGCTCTCCAGCCTAAGAATGCAAGTTATTCTTGAGCTCTGCCGGCTTTGCTCTGGCAGGTTTTTTTCACCAGGGAGCACAAGGACAAAGAGTTGTGAAGGTTTTAAACCTTGGGGATTTTTCCTTTCAAGTATGTGATAACCTGTGATTTTTTTTTTTCTCCTCAACTATTCCCCAACCATCTCCTGCTTCTTCCCACTACCTGTTACTTCCTGGTGATAACTGGAAAGTTACCAATGAAACTGCCATGAAATAATGGACTCTTGTTTAGAAATCCAGTTAACCTAATAGACACTGATGCCATGCAATTGAGATAGAATATGTTTACAAAGTTTTTAAAATTAAATTTTCATGAGAATGTACAGGTGAAGAGTGATGATAATTCACCAAAAGCATGAAGATCATGGTGAAAGAGATGAAGTTTCAAGGACAGCAGTAATATACTTAACATTTTGAGTTGATTTAAATTTTACCAAAAACTAAGGGTTTAAATAAATTCCAAAGAAAGACAAAAGAGTTACCCATTCATTGTGGTTGGAAATGTATATAAGTAAGAATTCTGGGCTCCGGAAGGTAGGGCACCCAACAGAGATTTCTACTTTATGTTTCACCCATAGAGATTAATATTTTAATACCTGCTACCATAGTTCTACTTTTGTTGTGAACTACACAGGACTCCAAACAATTTGATATTATTGGCCTAAAATCTACTTAGCTAACACAGTAACAAATGTTCAACACTTGAGAATAAGAAAAACATATTAGTTTCTTCAGGGTATTGAAAGCTGCACCTTAAGTGGTCAAAAGACAAAATAACAAGTACATCAATGCTGTCTGATTTATTGAAATATTTGGTATTATTTGCTGAAAACTTGAATGGAAAGACATTACGTTCTGGTAATATAACTTGTAAGCGAATCAATTCCTTCATATTTCAGTTCCCCACTAGTGTGTGATGCCATCTCTATTTCCTGAGTCCTACCCTATCATGGGATAACTCCATACTAGTTAGCATCTGGAAACATTCTGAATAGAAACGGAGAGATTTGCAAGGTCTATTTTTCTCTTAGACGTCTGAAGAGAATATTGAATATTTTAGCATGTCACCCACAGCTTTTAAACTCCGTGCATCTCATAGATCAAGCACTCCAATTTCAGGCACTGAAGCTGTAAAGTTGAATAGTGTATGATATTTCAAACCAATACTGAAAAAAGTAAAGGCAGTAAAGAGGAAAGTGGTGAGCTGCCAAGGTGACAAGGGCTAGAAAGCAGTGCCTTCAAAGGGAGATGACACAAGTGAGGGTTAGGGAGCAGGGGTGTTTGAACAAGACCTTACATCATGTTGGAGAGAAGAGAGTGAAACTTGGGAGGAGGAAGGTGTTTGCGAATGACACCAGCCTTATCTGAGCAGGCCCCAAAGCTTCCATAAGGAACCTAACCCACCCTTCTGTAGAATAAGCTTGTAGGCTCACTGACTCTTGTCATGGAAAATGGATTTTCAGGGTGCATAGTTCTAGAGGCATGGAGAGGGTTTATTAGGCAGAGGTTTGGGGATGCACTCAAAAGTGGAGTGTTGGGGCCTGGGGAGATGGCTGAGTGGAATCAGTGCTTCCTTGACAAGCTCAAGGGCTTGAGTTCAATCCCCAGTTCCGCCAAAAAAAGAAAAAAAAAAAAAAAAAAAGTGGAGTGTGGGTGCTCAGAAAAATGAGAATTATCCCTGGAAAAGGAAATGGCTTGATTCTTTTGAAGGGGTAGATGATGTAGGAAAAGTGCCCCCCACAGAAGTGTAGTGGCCCTTTCTACAAGCATGGGTCCTGTTTTTAAAAAGATAATTTTAACATTCTTTGGATTCTCCCAAGCTGCTGTTTTATCTTAGGATCAGATTCCTGCTCTTTACCTTCTCAATTAAGTCAATTTATGAACTTTTGATATTCCTGAGGAATTTGACACACTTAACCAAAGGAATGCTGGCATGGTTCACACTGGGTAAATTCAGCTGGGTCCTGGAAGTTGTAGTCTTCTTTAAAAGTACAATTTTTCTTTTTTTTTGTTATGATTTCTTTGTCTCCTTTCTACCTATTTTTACTTTTTTCCTATGCTATCTGTTATAGTTAGGGTTTACACAAGAAACAATTTAATGCAGGACACATAAGCTATAAGATTGCTTTATAATAGTCACCCAAAGGGTCAAATACAAAAGAGAGTGGAAAATCTGTCCACACACTAATGACCCAAAGAATCCAGCTGAGGGACTGGATCCCAAGGCAACGTCTTGCGTGAGGCCAGCCCGTCACCACGCCCCCCAGGAGTCCAACTGGAGACCTAGAGCCCATGATAATGGTAGTTTAGGACTGTGTCATGGATCTACGCTGGGAAGGCTCCAAGGTCAGTAGGTGGAAGCCAAGAAGTCTGTGCCAGCAGGATGAGGCATCTGACCTGGAGCCAGGAAGTGACATGCAGAATAAGAGTCAGAGCTCCCCAGAAAAATACCACAGGCTCCTCAGCAGCAGTGAGCTCCTGCGCTCCTCCAGTGGTGAAAACAGCTGCGTCTGTGTCAGGAAAGCCAAGACGGCGTGCTTCTCCAGGGCTCTGAGCAGTGCCTCAACTTCCCCTCCTAAGGAGCAATGCTCAGAGTAAGGACCAAAGCTCCCCCAAAGTGAGCCATCGCCATCCTCACTGACAAGGTTCCGCGCTCCTCCAATAATGAGAACAGCCAAGCTCACAACAGGAAAGCCAACGCAGCAAGGAGAGCTTACAGCGCCACTTCTTGCTCTTCAGCTCTCCTTTTTAGTGTGGTTAGCCACAACCCTCTGGGGCACCCCCACTCGGCGCTGTGCTGATTCAGTTCAGCTGGGTGTTACAAGTTGCCCACCGGCGGTCAACTCACCAGACTGGCTCAGGAACATGGTACTCGTGGACACAGGTCAGGGAGAGTAGCTAGAGAAGAAGGTGGAAATAGCAAAAGGTTGCTGGGGGCACATCATGTGCTTTGGTTTTCTGAGTTTTGTTTTTTGGCAGAACCTGGGATTGAACTCAGACCCTTTTGCTTGCCAGCAAAGCACTTATTCCACTGAGCCATCTCCCCAGCCCCTACACATCATGTGCTTTGGACTTCTTCCTGCAGAGAGAGAGAGGAGACCAGAGAGTATCATAATCAGATTCAGGTGCCATTTGGGATTTTACACGAGGAAACTAAGCATTTGTAAAAAGCTTATAAATCAGCAGAGGAATAGATTCATACATGTTTTACACATTTGGATAATAGATTATTATAGGGAACTTATTCACTACATATCAAGGAAGTTCTAAATAACTGAAACTTTACCCCTCAGGATATATGAAGGGCGGGATAAAACCCATTAAGCTTAAAAGTTTTCTCACTAAAACCAGCTTGAGCAAGATTACACATTCCAGAGATCAAACCTTTTCCTTTCAGTGTAGCTGAAGCAGACTGAGGCTTGATAGGATAAATGGAGCCAGAAGTCAGATCCACGCTTTCTGACTACATGCTTGGAACCTTAACCACTACTTTTCACTGAAGTTTTTCAAAATGCTTGCTGCTTTCAAATCTGAGCAAGTGAAAGTAAATGATCAACACATGATAAGTGCAAAAACGCTAATATTTCTCACTATTCTTTCAGAAGCAGGAACCTAGAGATTAAGAAGGGCAGTGATCCTTTATCTTTTATTCTGCACATGACCAAGAGCTACTACTATGATCACAAGTATAATGTGCTGAGGTTTTGCTGTCACAGTATGGCTCAAAGCACATTTGAATAAGAAGGCCACTTTTTTCCAACTGAGACTAAAATGGAACAGACTTTCAAGTTATTATCTATACAATTTTGCCTTTTTTTTTTTTTTTTTTGTATTACAGGGTGTTCAGGGTCTCACTACTAGATCAGACTTGGAGTGATCTGCCTGCTCACAGCCTCCCAAGAGCTGGGATTATAGGAGTGTGTCACCACTCAGTTGCCTTCTCAGTGTGCCCTGGGGATGGGGCTGGCATAGCAGGCCCTGGATCAAACCCCGGCCCCTGCACCTGATTGCAATGCTTTACTCCGCTGAGCTATTTGGCTGGCTCAGTTTTGTCTTCTAATGACAACATTGCTAAAGAAAAGTAGAGTCAGGCATCGTGGCGCATGTCTGTAATCCCAGCACTCGGGAGGTTGAGGCAGGAGGATCACTGTGAGTTCAAGACCAGCCTAGGCTACAAAGTGAGTTTAAGGCCAGCCTGAATTGCATAGTGAGACCCTGTCTCCAAAAGACAACGAGAAGGAGAAGAAGAAAAATCTGGAGTACCTATTCCTAGCTTTACACCCCAACACCTGTCTTTCCTGAAAGGGTGGATAAGGAGAAGAGTCTTTCCTCACTTTCAGGTCCATAAGATACTAACGACAACAAAATAGATGTACAAGTCACCAAACTAACTTTCCATGATGTTCTGAACATTCCAACTGTGATTAACACTTCAATAGTGAAGGTTTTAGGGTGGAATTGCAATTAGTTGGGTTGGTTTAATTGTTGGTTAATAACTATTGATTTAACCCTGAATTTGTTTAATCACCTGGTTAAATCAAACTCAGTTTCTATTATTTTTGCTGTGAGCCATGTACATCACCTGGGAATAGTCTGGGTAGCTTCTGTCCCATTCTACATGAGCAACTCTAGGTGCTGGACAAGATACAGGTGCCTGGGCACAGTTTCTCTTGCCAGGCAGTAGGTGGCAGAGTTGAGCTTGGCTTTCTTGTCAACTATCTTCATTGGTAAAGGACACTAAAGCTACCCCTTAAAATAATTTTTTAAAAGTCAAAGTTATTCCATATGTCTGTTTTATTCTTTTTGTATACTGTACAATGCTTTTTTTTTTAAAGCTTAGAGTTAACTATAATCTTTTTCTACTTCTCATTCAACATTATGTAATCTCAAGAGAACACTATCCTTTTTTGTCCATTTTCTTCTCTCTCATTTCTTTCTTACTTTTTTTTTTTTGGTGGAGCAAGGGATTAAACTCAGGCCCTTGCACTTGCCAGGCAGTGCTTATTCTACTGAGCTACGCCCCCAGCCCCCTCTTTTATTTTTCTTTAATAACATTATTTTATGAGTCACCCAAAGAATCTTATCCAAGAGTGCCTCTGTCCACACACTGAAGGCCAAAGAATCAAGCTGTGGGCCTGGTCCCATAATAAGGTACTGCATGAGTCCAGCTGAAGACCTACACACAATGCCTCCTACAAGTTCAGCTGGTGACCTAGGGCCCATGACAATGTTTCATGCAGGTCCACTTTACAGATCTGTGCTGAGAAAGCCCAAAGGTCAGTGATGGAAGCTAGAAAGTCTGTGCCAGTAGGATGAAGGATCTGTGCTAACAGGCTGAGGAATCTGCACTGGAGCCAGGAACATAAAGACCAGAGCTATCCCCAAAGGTACCATAGCCATCTTCACATTCTTTTTTTTTTTTTTTTCAGAATCGGGGATTGAACTCTGGCCCTTGCACTTGCCAGGGAAGTGTTTATTCCACTGAGCCATCTGCCCAGCCCTTTATAGCCATCTTCAGCAGCAGAAACGTTCTGAGCTCCTCTGAGGATGAGAATAGCAGAGCTCCTATCAGGAAAGCCAGCATAACAATCTTCTCCAGGAGACTGAACAGTGCACCATCTTTCCTTCTAGAGCCAGGAAACTATACTCAAGGTGAGGACCAAAGTTCTCCCAAAATGAACTGTAGCTATTTTCAGCAATAACAAGGTCCCAATTTCCTTCTATGATGAGAACAGCCAAGTTCACTAGGAAAGTCATCATGACAAGTTCACCCAGCAGAATAGCCCAAGAGAACCAGAAGCTTCCAACAGCTCCCCAAAAGCTTCTCCAAATGGCTTTTAAACATCCTCTATGTGTTCAGTCCAGCTGGGTGTAACAAGCTGAGCATCTGTTGGCAATCCATCACACTTTTCCATCTGTATTATTGGTTCTCCTTTACATGGTAACTACAATAAAAATCTCATGTGAGCAGATATTATGTCTCTGAATTTTTTCTCATTATGAATTAAGCTGATTTAATCATATAAATATTTTTTGTATGAACATAGACTTTAATTTCTTTAGGATGAATACTTAATTTTGTGATTGCTAGGTCATGTGATATATATTTATATATATTTAATATTATATATGATATCGATACGTATTATACATCTAGTTTTGAAAATGCTATTTTCCAGAGTGGTTATTCCACTTTGCCTTACTGCTGTTATATTACAGCTCTAGTGGTTCTGCATCTCTTTGGCCATTTCAAATATATATATATATATATATATATATATATATATATATATATATATATATATATATTATACTTGAAAGTATTTTCAGTACTTTCAATTTTATGTCTTAAGGGTATTATGGTATCTCACAATGGCTTTAATTTCCTTTTATTTTTTTAAAGAGAGTAAAACTTAGAATTAAAACAGAAAAAATTGCAAGTGATACAAAATTTCACTTAACAGAGTAATATGAATTTCACAGCATTTGTTGTAAGACATAGTGTTGCCTTCCAACCAGTTATTATTATTATTATTTTTGGCAGAACCAGGGATTGAACTCAGTCCCTTGCACTTGCCAGGGAAGCATTTATCTCACTGAGCCATGTTCCAGATATGTGAATGTAGTGCTGTTGTTTTTTTGGCTGGCTCATGTGAATGTAAAATTGAAGAAGAAAAAAAAAAAGTAAAAAGATGTATAAGAAATTAAGAACAGATAAAGTATAAACAATTGAAAAAAGGAGATGAAACAAACTAAGCATTAACTGCTCCTTTCCATAGACCAGCAGAAACGCACAGTACAGCTGTCCAAACCATCCTGCTTATATATGTAGATAAATGTTTCCCCTCCAATCCCTTTCCTGTCCTTCTCAACTCAGTAACTATTTCCTTTAGAATAAGTTCACTCCCTTTTCCCAATGTCTTGTACCCTTCAGATTCTACTTTTCTCTTTCAGGTTCTCACACTAAGGAGACAATATGATGCTTGCACATGTGGGTCTGATTTATTTCATTCAAGAGTATGGTCTCTAGTTGCATCCATTTATGGATGAAAGACACAAATTTATCCTGTCTTATAGTTGAATAATGAGGCATTACTCAACTATATATAAAAATTTATACAAGTAAATGAAGATGCGTAAAAATACCACATCGTCTTTACCCATTCAGTTGATGAACATCTGTGTTGTTTCCAGGATTGAGCTATGACACATTGCACTGCTGTAAAAATGGTTGCACACATATAACTGTTGTATGAAGTTTTCAGTTCTTCTGGAAAAATACTCATGAGGGGAATAGCTGGCTTGAATGGAATCTCCAATTCTAGGTTTTTAAAGAATCCATACTGATTTCCATAGTGGTTGTACCAGTCTGCATACCTACCAACAGTGCAGAAGGGTTCTTTTTTCTCTACAGCCTCTTCAGCATTTGTTATTGGATGGCGTTTTGATGTTAGCTATTCTTTCAGGGGAGAGATGGAATTTTAGTGTTGTTTTAATTTGCATTTCTTGAATGACCAATGATGTTGAACATTTTTTCACATATTTGCCTGCCATTTGTATTTCTTCCTCTGAGATCTCAGATGCCCATTTTTAGATTGAGTCTGAATTTAGGGGATTTGGTTTTTTTAAAAAATGTTTTGTTGTTGTAGATTTGGTTTTTTAAAAAAACCCTTTGTTGTTGGGAGAGTTAGCTATAATATTTTCCCAGTTTGTGGGTTTTCTTTTTACTCTTGGAGATTTGCTTTGAAGTGCAGAAAATTTTCAAAAAGATGAGATCCCAGTTCTTGGCTGTTTGAAGTATTTCCTGTGAAGTTTCATTTTTGTTATGAACTGTCTACCTACCCGTATGTCTTTAAGAGTTCTACTTACATTGTCCTTCAGAAGATTTGGTGTTTCTGCTTTAATATTTAAATCTTTGATCCATTTTGACTGTAGCTTTGTGCATGGTGATAGGCACGGGTCTATTTTTAGTCTTTAACATGTAGAAGCCAGTTTTTCTAGTACCATTTATTAAAGAGGCTATCTTTCTTCCAGTGAGCCTGTTTGGCCCCTTTATCTAAGATAAGATTCATGAGTGTGTTTGCAGTTGTGTCTGCATCTTCTACTATGTTCCACTGATCCTCAGGTCTGTCTCTATGCCAGTACCATGCTGATTTCATCACAGTAACTTTATAGTATAATTTCAGGTCAGGGATTGTGATACTTGCTGCCTTTTCTTTGTTTCCCAGGATTGCTTTTGACATTGTGGATCTGTTCTGTTTCCAAATGAATTTGAGGAAAGCTTTCTCTAGCTCTGTGAGGCATACTGATGGTATTTTAATGAGGATTGCATTGAATCTGTATAAAAAAATTGGGAGTATGGCCATTTTCACAATGTTGATTTTTCCTATCCAGGAACATGGAATATTTTTCCATTTTTTCCTTAAATCCTTTTCAATCTCTTTTCTGAGTACTATAATTTTCACTGTATAAATCTTTCATGTTCTTTGTGAGATTGATCACTAAGTATTTCATATTTTTGGGTGTTATTGTGAAAGACATGGTTTCCCTAATTTGTCTCTCTGCACATTCGTTTTTTGTGAACAAAAATGCTACTGATGTTTGGGTGTTGACTTTGTATCCTGCTACGTTGCTGAATTTGGTGATTAAATCTACAAGCCTCTTGGTGGAGCATTTGGGGTCCTCTATATAGAGTCTCATGTCATCTGCAAGTAATAATTTCACTTCTTCTCCAATTCTTATTCCTTTTATATCTCTTATCTAACTGCTCTGGCTAATGTTTCCAGAAGTATACTGAATAGGAGTGGAGACAGTGAACATCTTTGTCTTGTTCCTGATTTTAAAGTGAGGGCCTTGACTGTGCCCATTTAGTACAGTATTGGCTTTGATTTCCATTAGATGGCTTTTGTCAAGTTGAGATATAGGCCATCTATTCCAGTTTTCTATAGGATTTTTATTATGAATGAGTGTTTGACTTTGTCTATTAAGATAATCATGTAGTTTTTGTTCTTGATTCTATTGATGTATTACATTTATGCATTTGCATATGTTGAACCATCCCTACATTCCTGGAATGAATCCCTCTTGGTCATGACATATAATCTTCTTGGTGATTTGCTGCATTCTGTTTGCTAGTATTTTATTGAGGATTGTTAGAGAGATTTGAGAGATTTGCTTATAATTTTCTTCTTTAGATGGATCTTTCTCTGGTTTTCGAATCAGAGTAATATTTGCCTCCAAGAATGAGTTTGGGAGTATTGCTTCCCTTTCAATTTCATTGAAGAGTTTGAGAAAAATTTGCATTAAATCTCTAAATTTCTTGTACAATTCTGCTGTGAATCCATTGGGTCCTGAGCTTTTCTTTGTTGGTAGGTTTTTTCAATTTAATATCTTTTTTATTGGATAATTCAGAATTTTTACATCCTCTTGACTCAGCTTTGGCTTTTCATGTGTACCTAGGAAACTTTCCATTTATTCTGTGTTTTCCATCCTGAGAGAGTAAAGGTGTTTGAAGCAGGCATTGATGATCTTCTGAATTTATGTAGGGTCTGTAATTATTTTAGCTATTTTATTCTTTATTGCATGAATTTCAGTTCTTTCTTTCTTTCTTTCTTTCTTTCTTTCTTTCTTTCTTTCTTTCTTTCTTTCTTTCTTTC